>CAMPDV010004341.1:0-41482 GCA_946699065.1 Loxodes magnus
TATTAATATAAGTAAGTTAGAGCAAAACTTTAGCTTCTCCAAACTTTCTACTGCTTGAAAATAGAAAAGTTAGCTAGCACAACCATCAATAAGAAGCTTTCCTTTTGCTGCAGTGAACCCTAAATACTTCCTTCCAACATTCATAATCCTTAATTGTTAAAAGTTTCATCAAAATTAATTTATCAAGCTGTCTTTAGCACCTTTAAAAAATGAACTCAAGCAGCTAAATATAACTTATTATTATAATAAACACTCCAAAATCTTATGGGATAATCTATTAAAGTTCCATAGTATCATAACTATTATTATTAATATTAAAAAAATGTGAAGCCTATGATTTCTCTTAAAAGAAGGAATTCAGTTTTATATCTAAACGGAAATTTGCTTTTCAGTTTTTTTTGCTACTTAATTTAATAATTTCTTTTAATTCTAGATACTTTTTAATTATTTCCCTATATTTGAGAATAAAGCTTTCGATCAAACTGCTTAAGCCATTCAAGTTAAATTACTTTCTAGCTATTTAAATCTTTGCATTTCTAATTTCTCTTTTCTTATATACCCTTAAATTGATCGCTGTTAAAGCTTCTTTCAATATCCTCTAATTTAAACTATAAGTAAGAATTTCCTATTTTTGAGACTCAATTTTTTTAAATACTCAATTCTTGATTCTAAATCGTTGAGTACTCTGTCAAGCTCACCTAAGTTACCCTAACTTTTAGCGAATATTTTAGAGTTTAAAAATGTTTTGTCTTCTCTAAAGAGTCTAATTTTCTGCTAAATGACATCCCTTTTGAGACTCTTTATTTATTCATACTACTCCTGATAATCTAATAAATGTACTTATATTCCCTTCATGTTTCCCTAATTATCTATCATCTAAATTAGCTTTTAATTTCAATTAAATCTGTAGGATTTTCGAAAGTTTTATTTCTACACTCAAGAAAAACATTTTACTTAGTCTATTAGAACTGAATATATAGACATTACTAGCAAGCTTAATGTTTAAAAGGTAGAATAAGAGGTAAGTTAGCTGAGTTAGCAAAAGCTTTTTAGCATAACTTGCAAGCTTCAATTTACTATATGACCTTTAAGCTTATTTATATAAATAGACTTCTCTTTTAACTTTATCTTTACCTTTCTTTGTACTCCTTCTTTTTCCACTCTTCTAAATACTTAAAATCTTACTATCAACACTAGCTTGCATTAAGTAAAGCGAGCATATGATTTCATGACTATACAAAGTTACGATTTTTTATATTTTTCAGTCTTATTAGTTGGAAGTTTAGAGTAGTAAGAAATGCATTTACTGAAGAAAGAGGAAAATTAGATTTGTTGATGTATGTTAAAGCTAATATCTGATATTGGGGATGTAAAAATGAATGAAAAAGGTAACTCTGATTGAAGAAAAATTTAAAGAAAATTCTATTTCTTTGAAGCGAAAAATTCCCTAAATGATATAAAAAAGGAAATAAGCAAATAAATAAAGAATCTAAGAGATAGAAGGGGACATTTAATACATGCCTTGCACAAAACTGCATAATTTACTGAAGCAAAGAATAATCTCTTTTTAAGCTAGAAATTAGAAAATATTTAGTGAAATGAATAGAAACTAAGTTTCAAAAAATGAAGTCAAAAGACAGCAAAATGACAGGAGAGCAGGGTTTAAAAAATTTAATAAGATTTGCTTATATTGGAAGACCTTTGAGTTAAAAGAAAGGCATAATATCCAAATATTAAATTTGGAAAAACGAGATGATTTAAACAAATGAACAATTTATAAGGAAATATTTAAAGAGAAATAGTAAATATTTAAATAAATTCCAGCTATAAAACTGAAGATTAAAAGTGAAGACATTGTTAGCATAAATAATAGAATATATATTAGATATATAAAAGTAATAAAGCTAATTAAAGCTGAAAATAAGAAATTATAACTAAAGAAGATCATAAAAGAAAAAAGAATAGAAAGATAATTAAGAATCTAAAATAATTAAAAGTGAGAACTAAAGATCTTTATTAATTATAATACACATCAATTATATATTTTTTACATTAATAGTTAGAAAAAGCTTAACAGTCAAGTGTAAGGATTTTATATCCTTTAATAGATGAATGCAATATTTTTTCCAATAAATAAATTTTTTAATCAAGTAGATTGGATTTAAACTTTTGGAAGAAAGTACAAAATTGTTTAAAGAATTAGAATATAGCAAATATTTAATAGCTGTATTTAAATGAAAATTAATTTTCCTTTAATGAAAGTTTAAGATATTGAGGAGTATAATTAGTATTTAACTTTTATAAGCAACCGAAAATTAAGCTTATCTAAAATAAAAAATGCTTATTATGATTTTAAGGTTTTAAATTAAGTAGCTTAAAATGGAAGTTATAATCAAATTTATTCTAATTGAATAAATAACTTCTAACAATTATTTTTCTAAGGGTCGAAAAAAACTTTCAAAATGGGTAAAATGAAACTAAAATAAAGCAAAAAACTAAAAGTAGAGATATAAATAAATTAGCGTAGGCTTAGAATATGTTTTAGTTTTGATTTAAAGCTTTTTAGTTAACATCCTAAAATTAAATAAAAAAAGAAAAATTTAAATAAAGAAGTGAGAAAAGAAGAATGTAGGTATTGTTCATATCTTATTGCTTTCCTTTAATAATAAATTAAGTTTACTAAAGGATTTATAGAAATGACTGAGGTAAACTTAAGTATATAAATTGAAATAAGAAATTAAGCTTTGAAGAGTTTATTGCTATATAAATAAAAAAATATTAAATGGATTTTATAAAATAAAGCCTAATATTTTAAAAATTGTTTTCCTTAGGAAAATCTTAAAAGCTTAAATAGAAATAAAAGAAATCAAATTTTTTCTAAATTTGGTATTGGAGTTACTAAATATGAAGTATGCTCTAACTTAGTTTCCTCTAGAAATTATAAGATTATTAGTACAGTTTGATAAGACTCTGATAGAATTAGGCTTTATCAGGTAAATACAGATTTATTTGAAGAAGACTGAGTAGAAATAGAAGAGACTGATAGTGTTTTTACATAAATAGAATAATTTAAAGAGGAAAACTTAGCAATCTCAGGAGGAAAAAAATTAAATTAGAGCAGATTTACTATTAATTCCTAAAAGGGAAAGATACTAAAACTACAAATGTAGTACTAAAGGTATTTTCATAAGACTAATTTAAAAAAAAACTTAATTTTTATTGTTTCAGGAACAAATTTCTAGAACTCTTTTGAAGAAAATGTAGTAGAATGCGAAGTTTTTAGTATGAAGAATGAATAATTTAGAGTGATTAAGTAGATATAAACTCCAGTTCAGATTTTTGGATGCGATTAGGTAAATTAAATGTTGCATGTATTTGGAGGGTTCAACTTAAAGAAAGAAGAATATTAGAAATTAATTTAGATTTATGATGTGATGAAATTATAATTTCTAGCTACGATTTTCGAAATATAGCTAAGTTAAGGTGTTGTGTTAGTTCTTAGTTTTTGAAGAAAAAAGCATAAAAATTTTGGTGGCATGATAGAGTATGCAGCATAAAATGACTATGGAAACTTCAAGCTAAATAAAAGAATAAGAAAAAATAATATTTAGCGGAGAATCTCCTGAAGTTAGATATATGATGCTTTAAATATTGGAACTAATTAATTAACTATTTAAGTTTAGATAAAAGCTAATACGAAAAGATTAAAATTGCATTCTAAATATATATTTAAATAAATATATATAAAGCTAGGTTAAGATAATCAAGATATCGTAATACAATTATCTATGTTTCTAATATAGAAAATAAAAGTTTTAGATCAGTGTAGAATATTTCAGAAGATCTAAGTCAATTTATGGAGCTATGGAAGAATATTTTGCTTATTATGGAGGGAAATATGAGGAAAGAGACCGGTTTACGATCTTTCATTTATTATCTACAAAAACAGAAAAAATATTGAAATCATTAAGAAAGAAGGAAATAATTGGCTATCTAAAGTTTTTGGTCTCGTAGTTTCTTATAATAAGAGAATTATTTAATGTTTGGAGGAGTATATTCAAGAGGATGATATAGCATAGATAAAAGAGTTGAAAATTAAATTTGAATCTATGATATTCCTAAAAAAAGTGACTAAAATAATAACTTATTTGGTTGGTTTTGCGTTTAGGGACTTTTAAAAATAAAAAAGGAAAAGGCGAACCATACCCTCAAGGAATATTTTCAAATCAAAATTATTATTGTCAGACTTGTCCTAAAGGAATGGAATAACCAACCTAAGAGCTGCTTCTTTTAAACAAAGCTCACCTTGTTCTTATGGATATTTTAACAACTAAGGTAGCTGCATTTTGCAAAGTATTTCCTAATTTATTTGTCTGTTCCAATAGGATCTAAAAATTACACTTAAAAATTTAATGAGTAAAATCCTTACACGGTCTAACCATAGGCGTATTAAAATTATTGAGATGAAATTTTGTTATATGATTTTTGAATAGGTATACCTATCGTTATTATTATATTGGCAATTATCAGCTTAATCCTTTACCTATAAAAGCTTTATAAAAATCTAAAAATATATTATTTATATAAAGCAAGGCATTGCCATCAATCAGGCTAGTTTAATATGCTAATGAAAACTCCAATAGGGAGGTCTTTTCACTGTTATTTTTGTGATATTAGGTTTTAGTCTTAATTTTTAATAATTTAATTTGCTTTTTTATCAATAACGTTGCTGAGAATAAAGCTCTTATTCCACTTTTTGTAATGAGAGAAACTTATCCTATAATTAAAGGAGATTTCTTCATCATAGCAAGATTTAAGTCTTACTAAGATTTATGTTAAACAAACTCATGATTCATAATAGTAATTTACTGAGTATCATTAAGATATCGGCTATCAAATATAAGGTTTTTAAAGTGTTACCTCTATAGTAAGTGAGAAAATATACTTGTTAATGAGAAATAAAAATTGCTTCGTCTGATTATTTGTAGAAAATGTGAGATAAGAGGATAATCTTCCATTTTAATTACTTTAGCCTAGGAAAACTCCTATAATAATTCAATAGAATTTAACGTTTCTTCCACTTCCTTAATACCTAACGAACTCTCTAGCAATAACATCAAAATTAACGCTAATAACTAAAAATATAAAGAGGCTAAGATCCTACTATTTTAAAATTAATAGCTATAACTTCAGTTTAAAAATAAATGTTCCAAATCATAAGAAATATAAAGGAGATACAGGTTATCATTTGCTGAGTACTGTTAGTTTTATATATGGATCTCAGTATACAAGTAATTTAGTTTAGTACAAATCTAAACACTAAAATAAATTTAATATTAAATGAAAATTTAGTGACATAAAAGAGTCAGAAAATAACTCCTATTATCTCTGTTTCTGCAATTTTAAGATAAGAGTTTGGCATAATGAGAAACATAGTAGAATATATTAATTTTGTAGAAAGATAAAAATTAAGATTCTAAAAAATAAAAAATATGATCTACTTGGAATAAAATTCTTTCAAAGGATAAATTATAAATTTTAAAGAAAGCTAGTGTTATTAAGAGAATAGACTCAATCTATAAACTCTACAGGATTACCTAGTAAGTTAATAGAGAAGTAGTTTAAAATAAAGAAAAATAACATAGATGAATTACGGTAATCGGAAGGAAATTTCTAATTAAAATTAAAAGGAAGATACTAGTAATTGTATGTTTGATCAAAAGACTGAATAATTTAAATTTAATAATTTTATTATTATTTTAAATATGTAATAAATAACCAATCTTTAGCATTAATAGCTTTATTTATAAGCTTATTATGTATAATCTAAATATTGGTTCATAAAAAGTATAAAGTATTTCTTTTAGCATTATCAACTAATTATCTGTGTTTTTATTTTATATCTTTATTATAAACTAATATATAAATGCTACATTAATATAGATATTAATATCTTCATACTTAAAATTTAGTTTATTAAGATACCTCAAATAATTTTAGTAGGTTGTATTAGCTTTAGTTATATAAATGCTTAATTATATAATTTAAATGATGATATAATAGAGATGAATTGATAAACAAGTATGTATAAGCTTTAAGTTATTTGAGTTTAATTTAATATTTGTATATTTCTATTTATTTTTCCTTTCTATTATTATATGTGAGAATATACATAATGCTAATAACTAGCACCTATTAAAGCTTTTGCTTAATGTATTTTACATGGTATATTATTAAGTTTATTAATATGTTTTAGTTTTTAACTAGATTCAATCTCAACTTCTTGATTGATAAGGTGGATAAGTTATAAGGTATAATATTCCTCTATATTGTCAGCTAATAGATTACTTAATATAATCTTCTTTTATATTTTCTCTTTCTATTATAATATACATTATATGTATCCTTATTTCATAGTTTATAGGAGATAGCTACATATTAAATAACTTAATCTAACTAACAGGGAAATCTTAGCATATAAATTAAAAGTTGACTTAAAGTAAATCTGGGAGCTAGATGAGTTTAGTTTACTTTATTAATTGCTTACTAAAATTAATCTCTTTTCAGAAACTATAAAAGAGTGGCTATATTTATGCTTATGGTATTATAACTTTTAACTATGAAAGCTAATTAGTTTTTAAATAGTAGCAATCCATTTAAAGCTGTATTTAGTTGTAAAAGTATTTAGTGTAGTTATCATAGCTTATTTGTAGGTATTATATTTACTTTATACCTAAAAGGAACTTAGCTTTATCTTTTATACAATTCCATACACTTAAATTAAACCTTCACTTCTTTATTAAGAGCATCTATATAGATTTATTTTAATGCATATGCTTCTTATTATATTGATGAAGAGTAGCTTTGCTCCTTAAAATAATTTAACTTTTATTAGAAATCTCGAATTTTCTTTATCAATATAGTCATATGATTACCAAGAAGAAGTTTTATTCCAAAAGTTACTCGTAATAGAACAGATAAAATATGTGAAGTCTTAAGTAACCTATACTTAATTGGAGTATTAAGATACATTGATAGATATAACTCTAAATATAATACATTGAAGAAGTTAAATTATAATATCTAGTGGAGCTAATTATGTAAAAGACTAACTCATAACCAAAAATTCCAGAATTCAAACAGAAGTGAGAAATGAATTATAGAGTTTAAATTGAAACAAATCTAAAGCTATCTTTATGATTATATTAATAAACAGCAAACTAGATAACTAATAAAAATATTTAATTAAGTTAAATATTAATTAAGCTATCTCATAAAATATAAGGATAAATAGTATAAATTTAAAACTAAATATAAGAAATTTATATTCAGAAATATAAATAAAACTGTTTAATCTTTCACATTTGTAAATATATGGATATAAATCAGATTTATAATTAAAATCAACTTTAACTTAATGTTTAAGAATGTCTTTATATCATTATGAAAAATAATACACTTATCTACTATTTATTACAAAAATAAGTTGTTTATTCCTTTTTTATCTTAATATCAAAGGATTAATAAATTAACTTTAAAATAACTATTAGTTATAACCAATTTGATATAATAGTGAAAGCATTTTTCCCTTTATTACATAAAATACAGAAATCATCTGATGAAGTTCCTTAATAAATAAAATCAAAAAAATTAAAAAGAATCACTAATTTAAGAATCTCATACTATTATTTATTTTGGAAAAAATCAAATTAAGTTCATTTAAAAAAATTTGCTAAGACAAAAAGAATAAATAAAACTTAAAAGAGACTTTTTTATATATTTCTGGCTATAAAGTAATAAATAAAGTTAATATTTTAATAATTTCAATACAAATACAAAATTAAGTCTTTGGCGTTCTTGGAGGTATTTCAACCTCTTTCCCGCCAGCCTCTAGATTACTTTAGAGGCTTAATATAAAAGTCTGAAAACATCTACAACTTTTTGCCATGCATGCTATCCTTTAATTCTTCTTTCACCTAGATGCTAGATGTCTTTTTTCTTGTAAATTTCCCCAAATTTGTTACAGTATAATCTTTCTCTTTCTCTTGATAACTTTATTTGTTTTTTTTCTTCCTTTTATTCTCCAACTACTTCTAATAGTTTCAAAATTATTTATTGAAATTGAGAAATTTCTAGCATCTTTTCCAAAGATGCTTTTGAGAGTTACAATAGTAACATCTTTTCTCTTGTCGTTTAGGTTTAAATCTTGAGTTATTTTCACCTTTAATTATCATTGGGTCATTCCTTTATTTTTTCAATTCTATTTAAAGCTGTAATTTGTACTGATTTTCTTCTATTTTTTCTAATTTGCTGATCAGTTCTTTCTGCTTCTATTGTTAGTTTTGAGATTAACTGCTCTAGTCTTGTTGATATTTTTCAAAATGCTTTTAAGGCCTCTTTTTTAAGTCATGAATCTCGATTCTATTTCCTCTGCAAGTTCAAGTTTTTCCATTAACTTCTTATTGCCTTTCTTCAACTTTTTGACCTCTTCCTGGAGGTCTAGCACCATTTTAATCAGCTAATCATAGCTTATTTACTATTATGTGGTGAGATTCGAGACTTCCGAGCGTATAATATTCTTAGATTATTTTTTCGACTTTTCTTCAAAGGTGGGAGATTCATCCTGATGGGTGACCTTTTTGTTACCCTTTCCTGGTCGTAGAGTTTCTAGGATGTCGTTAAATCTTACTTTTTATAAATATAGAGTAATCCTAGGTTGTATCCTTACATTTGTTTGTAATTGGTTGATATACTATGATTAATTAAATAATATTTATATACATTTTAAAAGTTGAATATCATTTAGATTTATTTATTAAATAACATATTTTGATTAGGCAAAGTTATGATATATTTGATTATGGTTAAGAAAAACTAGTTTAATATTTAAAAAATGATTACATTGCTTTAAAATTAATCTTATATTTCTATATTTAAATTGATTAGCTTTATTATTCATTAAATAATTATAAACTGACTTAGTAAAACATTTTTTCAACAATAATTATAAAGGATATTAAAATTTTCTCAAAAAGAAAGAAATAATAATTTAGTTTATTAGAAATTTATTATAGTTAAGCTATAAAAGTTAAAATAAACAAAACCTAAATTAGAAGATAAATAAAGACATAATAAAGCTTAAAAGAGATATTTAAATATAATTCTAATGTTTTATAGTTATAATAAATAAAATTAAATTATTAAAGGTATATAAATATATATATTTTTATTTCTTGGAATCTAATATTAGTTAGAGCTTAAGCTTTTTGAAAACTTAAATTTTTTATTTATTAAGTATAATTTAATTTAACCAAATATCAGACATATAAAGGCGTTTAAAGACTTTAGTTTACTTTAATTTCTTTATATTAATAAGAGAAAGAGTCAGTAAATTAAAAAATATAAGAATACATTGAATTCTTTTAAAATGTAGTGAAAATATTAATCTAGGAAATAAAAAATCTATTAATTAAATGGACTGATATATAAATAAACAGATAGAATTAAATATAATCTAATAAAAAATATTAACTATTTATAGTTTAGTTTATCATTTTAAATATTTAGTTATTTCTTTTACTAATCAACTTTTAAACATAATGAAAGCAATTTTTTCTACTCTAAATTTTATTGAGTTCTGTTGTGATATTTTTTAAATAAATGGTTATTGTATGAAACTTTGTTCTAAAGCAATAAAATAAATAAAAAGATAAATATTTTAAACTTTTAAATTTTATTAATTTAATTTAAAATTAGTTATTAAATAAAAGTTTTATTTTCATACATTTCTTAATATAAATTTCTTTAGAAGATAAATTTATAAAAGCAAGATAATAAAAAAATGATATAATTAAATATAACATAAATTAAATAAGATTAAAGATAGAATTAATTTTGCTTAATTTTATAAGCAATAGTTATAAATTTTAATTATAATAAGATTATATTTATTTCAATTGTATAAGTTTATTTATAATATTTAGCTATTATTTAATTTTAAAGTTTAATTTATACTTTATTAATTAAACAAATTAAATATTATAAATGAGCATTAAGTTTAAAACTATATGGACTATGATAAATATTAATGAAATGGTTCTTTATATTTCTAACTTTAATTCTTTAAATTAATTTAAATCTTTCAACTCTTTTTTTATTTGACAAATGCTTTGCATTTTGATTTATAATATTTATAAAGGCAAATAAATATAAATTATAAATGCAATGGCTTATTTATACCTAAATATAGTATAATGAAAATATAATAAACAAAGCAATACTTAGTATTATTAGAAGCTAAATTAAATTATTAATGGCCTATATAAACTTAAATATATATAAATGATATGCTTTTATCTTTTCTACTTAACAAAATCAATTGCTTTATTAAATATTATATTTAAAATAAAATATTTAGTTAAACTAAGATATTAAGATATAATAAGATAAGATATTTATTTAAAGGATAAATTAAATAAATAGTATCTATATTGGTAATTAATAAATTTTAAACTTAAGATAAAATTTCAATAATATACATTTAATTTTTGTAAATATTATTAAATTAGTTAAATTAATATTTGTTTACTTAAGTTAGTAAAAGAAAAAATTTAAAATATTAATTTTTATTATGATATGCCTATAGATATTTTTTAGGTTTTTTTTAGTTTGAAAAAAAATTAAAAAAATAAAAATATAACTATTTTAAAAATTTAAAATAATAATTAATAAATATGTAAAATTTACCAAAAATAAAGCAAATAAAAATAATATATCTTAATATTAAATTAAATTAAATAATATTCGCCTTTCAGCTTAATAATATATCTTAATATAATATTTTTAAGCTATAGAACTATAAAATAAAGATATACAAAGAAACATAGTTATATAGTTTATTATAATTTGCTAATTTAATTATTTTAAATTAAATCATATTAATATAATTTTGCTAGTTTAACTTACAAATCTTTTAATCTAAAGAAAAATTTTTATGTTAAAATTATTAATTTCTTTAATATTTATAAAATCTCTTTTTAATATAAACATTTTCTAAATTTATTAAAATTATAAAAGTTATCTAAAAAATGTAAAAAAAAAGCAGATAAAAAAGGATAAAATTAAGTTTATAGTTTTAGAAAAGAGCTCCAGGGTTCACTTGTTCTTGTTCCTGCTCTTTCCTGAACTAAAGGACTGCGTAGGACTACATTAGTCCGCCATCCTTGTCTCTCCCTCATCCACTAATTATCGTTATAGTTTCTTCTTCCATTTTTATAAAACTCGTTGTTTTTTGAGTTGTAGAATTTCTTTCTGTATACTTATCCTGTTCTTGTTGGTCATATTCTGAAAAGTTAGTCTAATATTTATTACTTGTTAATTTTTTCAATTTCTTGTTTCTTCCAGCATTTTTTCCAGCAATGATTTTTCTAGCATAAATAGCATCGAATCTTTTTGCGATAATAATTGATCTTATTTATTTCTTATTATTAGAATTCCGATTCAATTTCCATTGGAATATTTGATTATTAATCTTATTAATCTTATAATTTTTAAATTATTACTTGTTATTATTCTTGTTTTTCTTAAAGTTGCTTTATTTGATATTCAATTTAAGAAAAATGAAATTGGAACATTTGAGGGACTTCGTTAAATTATTTATCAATTTATTCCAATTTAATTACTATTTACGATTAGATTTTATCTAATGATTCATCTATGGATGGGAATTATAGGTTTAATTATTCCATTAATTTTTCTAGTAAGTTTTCTAAATTTTCTATTTTTTATCTTTGCTTTTTCAAGTCATATTGGATATTTTATATCCTTTGCTGAACTGATTATGCAAAGGATTCCTTAGATTATTAATCTTTATCTTATTAAGGCTATTCTTCAATTAAATTAGGTTATTCTTATTTTTTCAAGTATTCGTCAATAGAGGTTTATTATTTCTTAGGTGCCATTTTTATATATATAATAAAGAGACTGTTTATATATATAAAAGTTATTATTTTATTTATATTAAAATTTTAATAATTAGAGTTAGAATTATATTTAATTTATTTAAGTTTATACTTTTAAATATAAACTTAATTTTAAAATTGTTTTTCATAAAACTTATTATTAAAGCCTTAGCAAGGAACATTTAGATTGATTATAAAATAAGAAAATTATTAAAGCTTTAATAATTTTCTATTTAAATATCGTTTTTATATTAATTTTTTCTTTTTATAATTTAATTTTTAACAATATTTAAATAAATAAGAGCTAGTAGCGTGAATAATTATTTTTGCTTTAAGTTTAACTATTTTATTTATTGCTTTTATCTCTAAATACTATGTCATAATTTATTTACAAGCAAGCTAGTAAAATCATTTATTTTTAGCAATATTTTTATATAGAATCTAAATAGTTAGAAACTATATTTAAAGATTCTTGTTTGTCTCTTCGTAAACGGGGTATTTCCAAGTACCAGAATTTTAGTAAATCTCAGTTTAAGAATTGGTTCTCACTATTTAAATTAAATTTTTTTAATAAAGCTACTACTATAAAAAATTAAAGCTAAGGATTCCTTCCAATTGACTAAGATTGAGAATGAAAAGATATTAGTTAATAGTTTATATTTTAGAATTAAAATATAACTTTATCTAAATTAAATGTAAATATAGATTTAATAGGTATACAAGTTTAGTTAATTACTTTATTTACATCTTAGATAATTATTCTCTTTTATTTAATTTCTTTAGTTTATTGTTTTTCCTTCATTTAGAATTATCTTTTTATTATTTACTGACTGTTAAATTAAGGAGTTCCTATATAAATTAAAAATTTAAATGCTATAGCTTAAAAATTAATTAAAATAAAGCTTATTTACTAACTTGATAAAAGAAAGGCATATCTTACATTTCAGGCTATTTTAATGAAAATGGGTAAAAAATGTAAAATTGTAGAACTTAAGGAATTGTATATGCAATTAGTTATAAACTTAATATATATTAATCTATTAGTATAATAATCCTGCACAGCATAATTGAATTTTACGTTTAGGATATTTCATAATTAATTCTTAGAATATAAAACAAAATTATACATTTTTCTAATTTGATATATAATTATGCTAATTAAGCCAGATATAAGTTATTTATGATTGATGAAGATATAATACTAAAGAGTAATTATTAATTTCTTTTAATTCTTTTATTTTTAGGATATTCTTTTCACCCTCTTTCTAATGAAGTAAATCCATAAATTTTATTATAAGGAAGATTTGGAAATTCACCGGTATACATAACTTTTTAATAGAAAGCTGCTTTCATCATAAAGCTTTAGACAAACTCATTAGACATCTAATTACTTTCAGGAATGTCAATGATTCCTTCTATATTATCACTTAAATTATAGCTGTTAGCTTAAATTACATTCTTGCAAAGAGTTGCTAGAATTAATTTAGCTATTGCAAAGTTCTCAGCGAAAAGAGGAGCTATTTTATATCCTGTTTTACTAATAACTTGTCTAATAACTCCAAATCCTACAACTACTCCATTTCTAATGTCTTTTACTCCAATTGAAATATGAATAGGATGCTAAATTCAAGCTTTAATAAAATCTTTCCTATCAACTGGAAAAATGTCATAGTTAAGTATTTCATCCAGTGACTCTTATTCATTTGCTGGGAATGTAGTGTAGTTTTAACTTTTATAATCATTTTGGTTGCTTATAAATTGGCTTAAAGGGAATCTAAATCTCGTAACTGTTTCAAATTACTTAAATCCAGATTTTTCATAATTAGTAACTTAAGCTAAAACTCCAAATAGTCCTATATTAGATGTATCACTTAGATAAGAAATTGCCTCTTTTCAAACTTTAAGACCATATCCTTTGGGACGATTATTTGGATGGATAATATAAAATCCGATAAATCCAAAGTTTTAGTATTTAGCAGGAGAAATACAACCAACTGGTTCTCCATTGACGAGTATTACTATAAAACTTAAAGGATCAGTTTGATAAAAAATTTCACCATCCGCAAGACCAGGTTCTCAGCCTTCATTTTAAGCATAAGTTATAGCAATTGTTTCTACTTCTTCCTCAGTCATTGTACGAATTACAATATTGTCTGCACCTACACTTTCATTGCAATACAACTTAATTTACTCCATTATTTAACTTAATTTTATACTTGAAAGCTCTTTGATACTTTATTATGAGAATATTAAAATTAGCATTGATAGACAGAGCAACTGTGTTAATATATAGAAAGAAAATTGAATATCTAAGACTTAAATTCTTTAGTTAAGGTTCTAGAAGACTAACATCTACTGATTATCTAATTATTGTAAAGTAAATAAAAATAAAGAATTTAAAATAATGAGATGCTATAGATATAAGCATCTTACTAAGTATTAGGTTCTACGTATTACATAATTTTATAATTGTAAGGTATGTAGAATGATATATTAACCTTCTTTATTTAATGATTAAAAAGAGAGAATTAGTTCTTTTATCTTATGAAGAGTAAATTTATAGCTACTGCTTTGTTTAATTATTAATCCAATAAATAAGCAAAAGCTAATTATGTACTAATATGTCTATTTTCTCTTCTTAATAAGTATGCTTCTTTTTTCACTTTACTAATATTATAACTTAAAAGATTAAATATAATTTAAATATTTCCATCCATTTAAGAGTAGGTTAAATAAAAAATCTTAATTAATAGAGGTAATCATTATAACTCTATGCTTACTCACATTCTTTGCTATACCACCAAAAAATAAAGCAAACCAAATTTAATTGTTAATAATAGGCTAGAAATATTTCTAGATCCATCTGGTCTCATTGATTTTCTTGTGCTACATAATAAAAGAAACAGTCCCTTTTATATTGCTAACTAAAGTAATTTCTTATTCATTTTTCTACTAACTTGCAAATTTAAACTGTATGCACTATTTTATTATATATAGCTGTTGAAGATAGAACTGGATTATATGTACTTTAATATACCTAAAATTCTAAAATATCTATATATAAAGATAACTATAGAAAATAAAGAAGGAATAACTTAAAAATTAATATTTTAATAAGGTTTAGTAAAATAGTATAAGTTTATATTTCAATATTCCTATTACTTTTCCAAATTCATAGTTATAGAGATTTAAATCATTAAATTCTAAATCAACTATTATAAGGGACCAAAAATCCTCCAATTAAGAACAAAAAACCTCTACTATCAGGAAGTATCTTATGGCGAAAACTGAACGAGAAGCTTGGTTTCAGCCAAGAGAGAATTCAGGACATAAGGCATCAAGTAGGAATAGGCTGAAAAATGTTAGGACTTAATGGTTTCTTAGGGAAGCATTTTGACAACAATCCTACAAGGAATTTATCTAGTTAAATTAATCTTTACACTTTTAAGACTTTTTATTTCTAAAAATAAGTAGAATATCTCAAAATATTTCTATTTAAATAGAAAGCTTTAAATTAAATATAAGGGAATCTAGCTCAAATGGTAGAGCACTTAGCATGCGAGAGGCATTGGGATCGATACCCAAGTTCTCCATTTTTATAATTTTACCTTAAAAGCATAAAATAGCTAATTAAGTAATAATAAATATCACTTTTAAATAGTTAAAAATGCATCAGCCGGGAATCTAACCCGGGTCACTTCGATGGCAACGAAGTATTCTAGCACTAGACTAATGGTTCTTACAAAGCAACTAATAAACATTATATAAACTAAACAATAATTTCTTTAACTTATGCTGTATAACAATTTTTTAATCTTAAAAGACTCCTAAATATAATAAATTTAGATAAAAACAATTTACTACTTTAAAGTATTTTCCATTAAGATCTTTAATTAATTTTTTATTTATAAAAATGCTTAGTGAATGAAAAAAAGTAAAATGCTTAAAGTATTATCTTTAGTAAATTCTTAATTATAAATAATTAGTTTCTATTGTTCCAAAAATAAAAACTAAGCTTATTATAAACTAGCTGACTAGTAAATTATTAATTAAAGACTAGTTTTAATATTTTAGAATAAGATAAAAGATAAATAAAAAGGGTAAAGTTATGTTAATTATAATTAAAATAGCCTAAAATAATTTAAAATAAAATAGGATGTTTATTATCATTTGGTTTAGCTAAACAACTTAACTCTACAATTTATTTTTCCAAGCCACACTTATAAACATATTTAAATGTAAATGTAATAAGAATATAGGAAAACAATACTAATTTAAAGTTAAAATAAGTAAAATTAGATGATTACTTTACTATTTTAAGATTCAAATATCTGTTATACTAGAATTTTATAATTAAGATATTTTAAAATACTCAATAAGAATATAGCAACTACTTTCAACTATTAATCAATCAGCAATTGTCTATTTCCAAATTAGCTTATACCGAAGGAGACATGTCAATGTCTATAAATTCAATTAATTGCTTTACTTAAACTTCATAATTCTTACTCAAACACAGAAACTTCTTTATAACATCGAATCAATAAATGTAATTAGAAATGATATGCTTTTCAATATGCAAATGCTTTAATACATAATTATATAGTTTTTGAAGTAAAGAAGATGATACTCTAATACTAATAATAAAAGAACTATGAATCAGTGCTAAAGCACTATAAATATATTCAATCTATTATTATTTAAAAGATAATTAAAAAAGATTATTCCTTAATTCCAGAAGAGTGAATGCTATTTATGTATTAAGTGGATACATATAATTTTAAATCTAATAACATTTTACCAATCAAATAATATTCCAAGCAAACCTCATTTTATATTATATTTTAACTAGAAATTTTAATCAACTAAGAAGAAGGAAAGCCATCGAAGAGCAATTATTATAAGCTTGGCTTTTATAGTTAAAATGAGATTGGATGAAGGTTTATATGATAGAAATTTCATGATATATAGAATTTATCAAAAAACATATAAAATGGCTAACTTCAAGAAGGGTTTTTATACCACCTCCTCAGAATAGGAGAGAAAACCAGAAGCACATATTCTCCCCACGTCTTCTTCAACTTAACGGTCTTCTTAATAAAAATAACCAGAATTATCTAATAGATTAGAAGAACTTATAAAAAATACTAACTCCTACAAATTAAAATAAAGCGGATCCCTTCCATCAAAAGACAAGTAAGAACTGAGATAAAAATTCAGAACAAAAAAATTAGCACAGCTCTCAACACCTCATTGAAAACTGAAAAAAGAGACCATTAAACTGAATCGATAAAAACAATAACGAAAAAATAAAAAATAAACGAAGGAGGTAAAGTACGATAATTCAATATAGATCGTATTACCTTTTATTTAGACAATACTGAGATAGAATAAATGGACTCTTAGTAAATGAAACAGCTGATTCATCAACTTATTAGAAACATAAAAAAACTCGAAGAGAAATTAAACTCCCAGAAGGAAGAGATGTTTATAATAAGTCAGGATTTGTTAAATTATGAAGATGATGATGATTTCCATATGGTAGACCGAAGAGCTAAAGTCGGAGTTTATGAGCAAATTGCAAGTTTAGAGAATGATATTTGAGTAATGCAAGAGCAAGACGAAAAAAACGGAGTAAAATTAGATTCAAGACTGAAATAAAAAAAAAAACCTGTAGAAACTTTATAAGGAATTCCAATGGAAATAGAGAAACAAGAAAAGACATTTCCTGAAGCAAGAAAAAGATGCTACATTTTCAACAGCACTTGACATTTATGGCGGAAATATCTCAAATAGAAAAAAATATTAATGAATATCTGGAGAAATGTTAACTAATAGCAACTGAAGTAGCGAGTGACGGAATTCTTCCACCACGAAATGGGAAATCTTGAGAAAAAAAATTCTCAACTCAGATTATATAAAAGAGAGAAGTCAAGGAAAAAGTGCAATGCAAGGACAGAACATGCAGGAACGGAGATTTTATACAAATAAAACTTCAATTTAGCCAGAAGGCGAACAGTTATTTTAATAATTAATGATTAATATAATATTTATAGAAGAAGAGAAAGAAGACGTTATGGGAAAAGAAAAAATAATTGAATGAATTATATTATTTAACAAAATAAAGCTTTAAGTTGTTTTTATTAATAAAAGGAATTTTAAGGATAAAAAGTTACAAATGAACAGAACAATAAAATAAAAAATAGATAAAATAAACTGAAATAGTAATTATATCATTCATCAATCTACTGACTGTGCTTAAATTAAAAAATTTATATTATTTTAAAATAAAATAGTATAAAATTAAAATAAGCATAGAAATAGGTTTTAAACTTCAATACAATAAGAGTACCAAAACTGATAAAAAGATTAAAAAATATAAGTGAAATTCTAATTTATAAAGAAATTTTTAATGATTGAATGTAAATTGAAAAAAAAATCAAAATTTATAGACTCTCAAAATATTTAAAAAGAGAAACATTATTATTAAAATTTTTCCAGAATTATGTAAATTTTCAATTCGAACAGTATCCCATTAACCTTAAAATAGCAAGAATAATAGATAATTCTATTAAATTTATAATAGAAATTTAAGCATCGATTGGCATTAAGTAGATTATATGTAAATATAAAGTTAGATATTCTTCTGAGTCTAATTTTATTCCATTTCACCATTTAATCTTTGCTTATTCTAAATAAGAAGATATTAAAATTTCAAAATTTTAGAATAAACTTTGTTAAATTAGATATTATAATAACAGAGAAATTGGAAAGAGTGTAGAAGATATAATAAATACCTAACAAATAAAAATAATAAAAGTGGAACAACTGCATATAATATGATTGCTAAAATATCTACAACTGATGTTTAAAACAAGAATAGTATTAATTTAAAATTTTCTAAGAAATATATGATGCTTCTAAATTATTGTCTTAAAGATTAAAATCTTTTGCTATTCTTTTATAATACTTTTACGCTAATTTATTAATAGGATATAAAATAGCTCCTTAAATAATAGATTTCCCAAAACAAATATCTTGAAAAATAAGAATAATAAAACATTCAGAGTTAATAAAGACCTTAGTATCAAGAATATCAGTAATCTTAAGATTCTTTTCACAGCTAGTGCATTAAAGAATATCAATCCTATAATAAAATTAAAATAGCAAAGATTAAAGATTGAAAAATTCGAATAAATACTAAATAAATTAGGTGAAGAGTTAAACATTTATTTCCCGTCTATAGAGGAGATAATTAATAAGATCTTACCTCAAATGGAACATAAACTAGAAGATATTGATTAAAAATTTAGCCTAGTCTCTCAAATGTTTTAATTTTAATTTTGGATATTCTAATATTACATAGAAGAACTTTAAGAAAAAAATATATTATAATAAGATATAATTTAAAGAACCTATGGATAATAAGAATGCGTTCCTATGGACATAGAACAAAGCAATTTTCTATAAGATATAAGAAGAAAAAAAAACTGTTATATATGTTAAAAAAAACACAATTACAACATATGCTGGTGAAGATACTAAATATATCAAAAGAACTAGGAAAACTTAATTAAAGATCTATTATAATTAAGATCAACTTAAACAGGATTGATATATAGAAAAAAATGTATAGAAGTAAATTTAGCAATTTTAAAATGACTTCTAGATGAAATAGACTTATCTACAAAGTTCTAATTATAAAAAAGAATAGCGGACTAACGAAATTCTAAGCCATTCTTTATTTCAAGATAAAACATTTTCAAGATTACTGGATGTGAATGCTAATTTTATAACTATTAACTCCTTTTAATTTTAGCTTTATTAACAAAAAATAATATTTAGTAAAAATGTATAGTTAATTTAGTAAAGAACATCAAATAATAAATAATTAATTCTATATTATATAAATAAGTTTAAATTGAAGATTAACTACTATGCTTTATAAGCAAGTAATGCCTTAAATCAATAAGCCTTTCCATTATAAGTTTGAAATATTTGAGTATAAATATATATAATTGTATAGATACTAAAAATTAATAAAAGGATTAAAGGATTTCGATAAATTATGTTTTATAAATTAATCACATTTTTAGATAAAAAGAGGTTTATAAGAATTCCATTTATTTGTCACTTTAAAAAATTACTAATTATCATAAATATTTTTAATTTTGACTTATTTAATATAATAATTTATACCTGTTCCTTAGTAACACTTTCAGCAATTTTTTCATAACTTGTAAAATTGAATCAAGGCATTTTATATTTCTGAGTTTAATTACAAATTAAGAAAAATTAGATTTAATAGATTGGATTGTACTAGTAGTTTCTAAATGATTGTATACTAAATATTAAATTCTATCAAATAAAAGCTATTCTTGAATTTATTATTTATTTTATTTTGAGAAATTAAACGAAGTTTAAAACGTATAGCTCTATATAAAACTAGCACTTATTTATCTTAATAATTAAAAAATTATTTTAGAGCTATTTTATAAAAATCATACTTTAAAATTTAACTTTATTTTTATAAGCTTAAAAGAAATTTACTAAAATATGAGAAAAATTATAAGATTTATGTCTATTTATTATATATTTATTATATTATATACAATAAAGAAATTTTAATTATTTCATTGTGAAATTGTTTTTGATTATAATATTTGTAAACAAATTATTTTATTTTGCTAATTTATAAATTCTTGAAGATCATTTGCAACTTTTGTTTTTTGGAACTGAACCCCAAATATTATTTTTTATTCAGTCGTTTTCTATTTAAAAAACTTTCTAATGGAATTTTTAAAGAAATTAGTTTATGGCAGATAAAATTAAAAAAGCATCATTTATTCATATTCCATAATGACTTTTTCCATCTTAAAAATAAAAAATTCCATTTCCAATTTTCTTTCCTTAATTTCACTGTCCTATGTATCATTGCTAACTTATTTATCTTAATAGTTCATCTTCATTTAGTATTTTATTTAAGTAGATATCAATTTTTTCTTTGTTTAAAATGTTTGGTTCTTTTTATGGTAAAATTCAATCGAGGTATGTTTCGTGAAAATCTTTATTAAGGAGTATATCAATTCCACATCCATGTTTTATGCCATTTCATCATTCTCCTATATATATTGATTTTAAACCTTAAGGGTTACTATTGTTAAATTATACATTGTCTTTTTTCTAAAAGCAAATTCCAAATCCATTGAATATATTTCTTTTAAATTCTCCTTTATAAAAGCTTCCATTTGAAGACATAGTCAATCCATTTCCTTCTTTTTAACCTTTTGCAAAATATCCTTTATAATATGAACCATTTTTAAGTTAATGAACTCCATATCCATCTCTAACATTATTTTTTCATTCTCCTTCATAAATTTCTCCATTTTAATAAAAGCAAATCCCTTTCCCATCTTTCTATCCTTTTTTGAACTATCCTTCATATTTATAGCCATTTTGAGATTTTAATATTCCGATTCCATTAAATTAATCTTGTTCTCAGTCTCCGTCATAATAACATACTTCTTCACTTAACTATTTTTTTCCAATTTTTAATGTATTTTATGTCTAAAACTGATTTGATTAAAATAATTGTTTTTGATTTTGTTCTTATATTAATTATTAGCAATCGTTTAGTAGAAAATCTTCTTTTTCAAAGGAATTATTGCTATAAATAATATTAATTCCTTTACCTCATTTCTTTGACTCTTTAAATTACCCTTCATATATAATTTTGTTATCTCTTTTAATAATTCCATATCCACTAATCTAATTATTAAATCATTATCCTTCATAAGTAAGATCTTATAATAAGTAACATATTCCATACCCTTACTTCTTATTTTGAACATATTCTCCCTCATAATAACATTTTCCTCAAGATGAATACATTCCAAAGCATTTTTATGGAATAGTTGATTATATAGCTTCACTTAAATGCTAAATTAATGCTAAATTTTACTTCATTAATTGCTTTAGCTTTTTAATGGTTAAATGACTATTCTTAACTAAATAGTCTTAATCTTTTTCTATAAATAAACTAATATAGTATCATATAATATGAATTAAGCAATCTTACTAAAACTTTTCTCTAAAGAAGCTAAGTCCCTTTTTAACTCATAACTAGTGATGAATTTAAAAAACGGATTATGCTTATTCATATATTTATAAGCGCTAAAATTTAATAGCTAATATATCACTTTAGAAATCTTATACTTTTTATAATAAATTGGCTAGTAACTATCAAACCAATTAGCATTTTAATTCCTTTTAATCTTGCTTCTGGCTTATTTTTTAGATATTTTATCTTCTCTTTACTTCTCAAATTCATTTAAGAATTAAATTATGTCAAAACTTATCCCATTAGAATTGTACAATAATATCGTTGGACTTAATAAGCTATATGCTTACTAAATTGCCTTAAACAAATTAAGAAAGGAAAATCTTTTTACTTTAGAGTTCATAAATAATTTACTATCCATTAAGTTTTCCTATATCAATTGGACCTTGATATATTAACTAATTTTCACTATCATAAGTAATATCAAACTTATAAGAGTCATAAATGATATTTTAGCAATCATTTTTAACTTCTAGAGTTTAATAAAATTAAATAACTTTTTCTAAATACATTTTATTGAAATATCTCATTATTTCATTTGTCCTTTCCATAAATATTTTCATATTACGTTCTTTTAGTATTTAAACAGGAAGTTCATAATACTTTAAGGGGAGATTTGGTTCTAAGTTTTCTTTTTAATCATAAACTATCTATTTGTAAATCAATTAATCTTCCTAATACCAGGTTCTGTATATGATTCTCTGCTATAGATTAACTTAAATGCCTGTTCCATGTTTTAATCCATTTTTAAATTATCCTTCATAGTATAACTTATCTTTCAGCATTCTTCCATTTCCACTTGGTAATAATTGCTTATTAATTTATCCAATATAAGTTGTATTTTATTTACTTGATTACTAAGAAATTAAATATTTAATATCTTCACTTGTATTTAACTCTTGCTAAATTAAGAGTATTAAATAAAAACTATAACTGAAATTAGAGTTTATATTATCTAGGTTTAGAAAAGCTATTTTTTAAGATACTTAAATCTTTTTAATTAAATGCTTCTAATCTTTATCTATAACTTATGATCAAGAAAGTATTTAATTGGTTTCTTTCTTGCTACTTTATTCTCAGTTCTTCAATTTGCTAATGAAACTAGAGTTGCTTGAGTAGCTTGAACTAGTAGTTTTACTAAATTTATGATAAGACTACTGGTTATTTGTTTTAGAACTTTAAAAAGTTCCTCAGATATCTTCTAAATTCATTTGTAAAGAATCCTTATTATTCTCTATCAAGTTTTCTTCTTCAAAGTTTAGATCTTCAAGATTTCATAGTTCATTTTCTTAATGTAAGTTTCTTATATTTTTGACTTTTAGTTCTTTAAAATCAGGTCTTTTTTCTTCATCTCACTAAAGCATATAAAATAAAAGCTATTGTAAGCTTTTACATTCATTACATTAATTGTAATGATCTAGCTAACTTCCTAATAAATCGTATAGCTATTAGTCACTTCTTTACTTCCTGTTTAATTTGAGCTCTTTCGAATCCTTCATAGTAGCTAATTCTAATAATGTAATTCCTAACGAATAAACATCAGATTTAAAAATGTTTCTCTTATATTTTTATATAATTTGTGGAGATTAATAGCCTTCAGTAAAAATTATTACTTCTTCTTTAAAAACTTATTTCTGAGGATCAGAATAATCAAAATCAGCTATTTTTAATTAATCATTTTGATTTATTAAAATATTATCAGGTTTTATATCTTAATGGCAGATTTCTAACTTCTATAGAAACTCAAATCCTTCAATAAGATGTTAAGCTATCTCAAATATTTTATTCAGGTCTAAGTACTAACCTTTTTGCTCAGTTATGAGTTATTTCAAGCTTCCTTTTTCACAGAATTCCATTTCAATTTAAAACCAATTTTTATCCTAAATGATTTAGAAATAAAATATCTCACAACAGTATTTCCTATATTTGTGCTTATTTTATCACAGTTTAGATATAATTTATTATAGTTATTAAGGCTGTCTATTTACTATCTTAACTACTCTCTTCTTCATTGCAAAGTTCTAAACTAAAACTATTTCTTTTTCCTCTTGCTTTAAAATTCTTTTCAATAATAAATAGCGAGGAAATTTATTTTAAGACTGTCATAAATCTGTAGATGGGTCTTATCTATTAAAGTAAACTTCTGCAGTAAGTTTTAGTTACTTCATTAAAGAA
The DNA here is from genome assembly GCA_946699065.1 of Loxodes magnus. NCBI lineage: Eukaryota > Ciliophora > Karyorelictea > Loxodida > Loxodidae > Loxodes > Loxodes magnus. The sequence continues at coordinate 24,256 of CAMPDV010004341.1, forward strand.
GTAAAAGTATATAAATAAGGTTCAGTATAGTTATGAAACTGTACTATTATATTATCTCATTGGTTATTACTTTCTTCTATAAGATTAAATATAAACTATGCTGATTATTATCCTAAAATATAAGGAGATATTATCGTTTTATTTTATAAATCTAACTAAATTCAAAAAAGAAATTACTCCTTATCAATAAAAAATAAATATCTTATATTATTTTGATCCTTTTTTAAAGCTTATTTTAGTAAATCGCTACTTTTATCAATTTAATTATTTACTATTAGTTCTTTTACTTAACTTTTATCAATTAAGTTGCATTATTAAAATAGTTTTCTCAATACATACATAAAAGCATCCAATTGCTTTACCTTTTTAAATAGCTTTAGATAAATAAGCTCAATAAAGCTAAATTAATTAAGTTACTCTGCAAATTCTTTTCTTTCTTTTTCTTTTTTCATTAATTTTTATCAGAACTGTATTATTTTATCATTGGGGTATTTAGTAAAGTATTATCAATTTTTTTATTCATAGCATTTCTTAAAAATAATAAAAGAAAAAGGTTATTTTTAAAAATTAAAAAATGATTGAGTTATAGCAAACGAAACTACTCTTTACTAATCAATTGATAAATCATTTAAGTCTAAATTTTCTATTTAGAAGTAATTGTTCTAAGTTTATTCAGTCTCACTTAAGTCATTTTTTAATAGCTTTTTAATTAACTGTTAAGATTTATAAATAATGTTGGATCAGTTATAATCACCATTGATATATCTTTCTCCAAACTTTTATACCATTTGTTGAGTTAAGTCTCTGTAAAAGATATTAAAAACCCATTAATAAACAATTCAGTAAGATTAGTTATTTTGACCAAGCACTTATTCTATTTAACTATCTTAGAAAAGATTCCACATTAGTTAGAAGCAATTTTGCTTTTATTACTAAATAGTATCCAGAACATATTTTATTTATTCTTTAAACTCATTGAATTTAGTTTTATACTTAACTAATTTACTTCAGAAATATTAATATATTAAATAGATTTAGTTTTCTAGTAAATTAGTTGATAAACTCTACTTATTATCATTATACTATATTTGAAAAAATTAGCTTATTAATTAAAGTTATAGTCATAATGTTCTATTTTATACTTAATTATCTATATTAGCCTTATTTTTAAGTAGTTCCTCAATCCAGAAGTTAATATTTACTTTTTCATGCTTTATTTATTCTTTCATCTTTGGCATTCTTTCGTAAGTAATCTTAAAATCATTTTGCTATAAAGTTATGAGTTTTAAATCATCGTGAATAGAAATATATTCAACTTATAAAATAGAAAAATGCTTTTAAATTTATTCCAAAGGAGTTATCAATTTAAATGATATATATTTATTTTTTTCAAAGCTAAAAAATGAGAAAATTAGAAATCCTCAAAGCTAAATTTTATATTAAATTTAACTGTTTCTATATATGAAAACATCTGATCATAAATAATCTTAAATATTTCCCATTTAGTTACTAATTATTTATTAATCTACTTATTGAATTATTCTCATTTATTTTTATTGCTAAGAAGCAAGATAATCAATAAGCTCTTATTTTATTTCATATAATTGCGATTTATTTTCTTCTGAATAAAGCTTTCGATAATCATTTTAATTAGTATTTTACTCTTTTTAACTAGATTATAGTTATTCCTTTAGTAAATCAGAGAAATTAGGCCATAAATAGCTATTTATCCAAATTAAATTTAAACATTCTAAAAATTGTTAATCATTTATTTTTTTGAATACTAAATAATCTTAGTTTCTATGATTCACTTAGAAAAATAAAGGAGCTATATTTTTTATTCAGTATAACGAATAATACAGTGAAAAAATTAAATCGCACAAAGGTTTATAATTAGTTATATCTGCAATTTTTTAAATACATTAAAGTTATTACTCATGATATTTATAGAATTTATCTAATATTTAAAAGACTGTAATTATGTTATCTTTATTATTGAGTAAGCAGTCATTTTTTTATATTTTTTAAAATTAAAAGGATTTTTCTCTATAAAATACTTTTATGATATTGCTATTAAGATTAATTTTAAATTCTATCTTTAATATTAGTTAATCTAAATTCCAAATTACTAAATTTTATGCTTTTATACTCTCTAGTTCTTCATTCACTAATTTAGTTTTACTTTTTATTTCTAGATTCATAATTTTATTTTAGTCATAACTATAGAACGATAGAATGTCAAATCCTTCTAAGTGTATTTAATACTGAAGTTTTTATCCTAAAAATATAAAAATATTTTATCTTTAATTATCTAAATCTTATACTAAATCCTCTGAAATTAATATTTTTTCTAATCAATAAGAATCATTTTAATCTACTTTTTCTATTATTCATTCCGAGTTAAAGGTATCTTCATAGTTTAAAATACCTCAATTTTATAAAATATTTTTATAGCAAATACCAGTTTTATCTTATATAACAAGAGCATATAGAATTTATAAAAATCCTATCTTTTGATCTAACATTTCTAGTAGTTATTATTTCATTTATTATGAGGATAATATTTATCTCCATTTTTAGTTTAATTTTTCCTCTTTTATTCTTTCATATAACTATTAAGAATTTAGATTTTAATGAAGATAATTAAGAGAAATAAAAACTGAAAATTTTACTTTTTCATTCAAATGCAAATTTTATTTTTTCTCTCAAACTTCTATCTATTCTTCCTTTGCTTTTAATATTTAGCTTTCCACCTCTAAATTTAACTATTGTATTTCAGTTCTATTTTATTAAACAAATTTATTTAAAATTGAAGTGGCCATTATTTAATTCCCTGTGATTAAAGTTTAATTTTAAATTAGATTTTAGCATTAGGCTAATTGTGGATTAATAAAGTTCTTAGAACAATCTTCTTATTCTTTATCTTTAGTAATTGAATTTTCTTAAGTGTTTATCTAATTAATTATCCTTTATTGGCTTTAAGATTTCTAGTTTTATTTTTGCTATTAGTTAAACTTTATTATTTTCTTATTTTTTAAGTAATAAGTTAAAAGTTTTTCTTTCATCATATCTTCTTATAAGTATTTGTTCACTGCTAAATAATATAGAATATTACGAGGATTAGAATCCTTTGGAAGTAATTTCAAAATTAAACAATAGAATTAAGATAAGCAAATAGTTTAAGGTTCATAAACTTCTTTAGCTATTTACCAAGCTGCTCCCATTATTTTTATAAATATTTTCTTAGATTAAAAATATAAAAACTAATTACAGTATAAAATAAATAAATAATTTCCTAAATAACTAAAAAAGATTAATATTTTCTATTATTTAAAGCATACATTTAATTAATTTTTCTAAATAATTTATCTTGTAATCAAACTAATTAAATTAAAAAATTGTTTTAAATAGAAAAATTATTTAAAATAATACAAAAAAATACTTTTTAATGAAAGTTTTTTGCTTTTTCCTTATTTATATTTGATTGAATTCCAAGTTATTAGTGAGTAAGTTTAAATTAAACAGGATTCATCTCCAAACTTAGGATCTTTAACAAAAATGATTGCCTAAGACTCAAAAAAATTTACTTCGATTGTGAATTTTCTGAGAGATAAGCAATATATAATAATATAATAAATTAATTAAACGACGTAAACGTTAATAGGCAAGTCACTAATTAATTATTGATATTAATTCAAGTGGTTTCATTAATCATGCTTTCTCAGTAAATTCTTAGATGAAACACTTAAATTTCTCTAAATAGTAATATTCTTAATAACAATTATATTTATTCTTGTTGTAAATATACGAATTTTCAAAATAAACTCAAAAAATTAAATTTAAATTTTAAATTTTGTTGGCAAAAATTTAATAATGCTAGCGAGAACCTTCATGCAGTTAGGCTTGTCCTCTTCCGAGCTCCACCCATATTCTTGCTGATATATAGTGTGAGTTTATTGCAATGAAGTATACACTAAATCAGATTACCTAATAGTTTCCCCTGGCTGCGGCCTAAATCCATATTTTTTATTATAAAGTTAAATTTAAAGTTAAAAAGCTTTGTTAAAGCCTTAGTAGTCCAGCCCATCTCTGACCTATTCTATCAGCTTGTCTCCATTAGTTTGTCTTGAATTTCTACTAAGGCTTAATTAGGCGGTGTAGCACTTCATTAGCGCACCATCCTTTAATATTCTGAATAGTTTTCATCTTGCAAGTAGCTTTCCTAATTATTTCTCCAAGGATTAAGATTTGAATTAAAGAATTTTTTTCTATAAATTTTTCCGCTTTATGTTGGATATATCCTAAATAGTTTTCTAAAAATATCTTATTTATTATTTCTTTAAATTTCGCTTAGTTAGTAGCAGTATTTTCATTGGTGTTATTTATTGCACACGTAGCATTTTATTCTTCTTTTAAACTATTATTCCTGTAACACTTATTTAATTTAAATTTACTACTTATTTTAAATAAATGTTTACTGTTTATTTTAATTGAGGCTTCATTTTCTATTTCCATAGGATCTGATTAATTCCGTTAAAACGAAAATGGCGTTACCTGAATTTATTATTAAATTTAAAGAATTCTTTGTTCCAGTTTGTCTTCTATTTCTTATGATTATTAATATTGTTTCTCAAGTAAAGGACGTTATTAGTTTTTCTAATTTTTCTACTTTATCAGTGAGGTATCTATTTTTAAACATAAACTCTTTTAATGACTTAGATAATATTTCTATTTGAGTTTGTGTCGGAAGTTTTTTTAATTCTGGATTTCCAAGTGGTTAATGTTCGTCATATCAATCATATTTCTCACTTTCACTCATTGTAATTATTTCACTTTTTATTTTTTAGAGAATTTTCCTGTTTAAATGGTTTTGTTCAAAGTTCTGTTATTTCTTAGAAGCCATTTTATATTTAGCAAAATAATAAATTAGTTTGAATTCAGAAATAGAATGGATATAAAATATTTTTGGATATAAAATTAAAAAATTAGAATTAAGATTAAAAAATTTAGTTTTCTTAAATGTTAGTTAAATTGGACTTCCAAAAATAATTAAATACAGTACATAGTGATTTCACGAGAATTTATGTTAAGAGCTAATCTTCCCCGCCTAATCTGTAGGTTATGTTTAGGCATCATCAACTCTACAATCCAAAGCAGACCTTATGAAAGGCTAGACTCCAATCGTTATTATCAAAGTCTTACCTTCACAGAATAATTAATCAATCACATCACCTCACGTAGCAATTCAAAGAGTGTAATCAGATAAAATAATAACTTGGATTTCTTCTTTTACATTCCCCTTCGGTGCTATATTTAATTATAAAAATTAAAAAGATTTAGAAATATTTAAAAAAAGAATAACCTAAAAATAATTTTACTAAAATAAAATTGTATAAACTATTATAAAACTTTAAAAATGCTTAATATTAGTTTATATGTTTTCTTAATTTTAATTTAAAATTAAATTTAAAATGTATCAAATTAAATTAAATATTATAAACAAATTAAAAAAAGTTATTTTAAAATAAATAATAAATAAATAAAAAATAATTATAGAGCGCTGCTCTTTCAATATTAATATTTAATATTTAAAAATGTTCTCATGATTCTTGTTAAATTCTAGAGGTCCGGTGAGTTATGTCAGCTTCTCCAAATGGGGAATCTTCTTATTAAAAATTATTCTAAAATCTTGAGTCAAATGCTTCAGTCTTCTTGAATAAGGTCCAAATAAGAGATAGTTATTAAGTTGGTAATTAGAAGGCCCGTCAGTCAAACTTTCATACTGCTAGAGAGAACCCTCGGGGGTAAGTTAGGTACGTCTCAACAGAGCTTATCCACCCTTCCCCGTGGTGGCATCTAGTGCGAGATTACTCGCAATGTAGTATACACTACCAGATTACCTACTAGTTTGGACTGACGCGGCCGACGTCCATTTTATATTATATAATAAAAATAATATAACTGGTAATAAAATCACTTTTATATAGAAATCTCATTCAAACTTTTTAATTTGACTCATTTTTTATTAAAATATATATATTAGGGACTTAAATTCAAAGATTTTACAGGGTTAAGATCTTCTTGTTGCTAATAGCATACTAAACAATCAAAAAATTAAAATAATAAAAAAGAATTGAAAAGTCACCACGTTAGTTTCTAAATATATTCTATGACTGTTTGGTTAATATCAAATACATTTTTAACAATTTTTATCATCTAAAATGTTATATATTTATTAAAATGAATTTTAATGAGTTAATTAATTATAAGATTTAAATAATTATTTTTTTAATTTACAATTTAAGGATTATTCTTTTATTATAAAATTTGTACTTTCAAATTTTTGCTTTATGAAAATAAAATTTATTCAATATGATAAATAATATTTTACAATTAATAATAGCCTATTTTTAAATCATGATAAAAAGATTTTTCATTAGTTAATTAATTTTTTTATTTAATTTTAAAAATCCAAAAGATAATTAAAAAAAATTAAAATATAAGATAGAAGAAATCTAAATTGATAATCAATAAATCAAAGCACTACTTTATAAAAAATGTTAAAATTATAAAAAGTAAAAAATTTAATAAACACCATGCATAATTTTTTTTAATTTAACGGCTTATAAAGAATTTATATTAATAAAGAAACATTTTTAATTAATTATTTTTATTACTATCAACTAAAAGTTTTATAATTGTTTGTTTTCCCTTTAATTCTTAACCAATTCCTACTATCCATATTTTATCGAAGTTGGATTCTTCGACCATTTATTTATGTGGATGGTTACCTCCCCAACCTCAATCTCATTAAAGTTTATACTATATACTTTTTTTGTATACATTATTGTTATTTATATAGAGTCTTTTTAATTATCTTCAGTTCCTTCTATCCTTTTTTTAAATCCTTTATAGCCAGAGTATTGTTTTATTAGTTACTGGGAAGAATTACAATATTAAAACCTTTTGATCTTATATTTCTGTTTCTTTTTCGGAAGAATAAAGCTTTCAATTTTTTCATTCTTTTTGCTATCTAATTTCTTTAAATTTATATTTAAGTATTCTATTAATTAGTCACAATATCAGTTTTAGTTTCTTCAATAACCATTAGAACTTTTTTCTGATTAGTTACCTTAAGATTAACGTCAAAGCTACTTCTCTGTTAAACTTTATTTTAGCAAGCTACTTCCTTAAATGAATAGTTTTAAATTCAATTGTTCAATTTCAGTCACTAATTCTCCTCTGAAATATTGCAATGATCTCATCATTCTTGCTTAGAATTTTCTTCATTTTGCTACCACTATTCATATTTAGATTTATTTTTCTTATTCGATTAATGAGATGTTGTCCTAGTTACCTTGTAGTCTTTTACCATGGTTTGACTAAGAAGATTCCTCTTATTTTTGCTTTTTCTCTTCTAATCTTACTTATCTTCTAGATTTCTTTACTAATTTTTGACGCCTTTTTATTCTCAGTTTTTCCCGGATTTTTTTTAGAGCTTTAAATCTTAATCATGATTATTCTGTAATTTACAGTCTATATAAATGCATAGATAGTATTCTAGAATTTCTTAAGGTGTATTTTAAATCCCCAGTTCTCCGTTTTTTTATTTTATCCTAAAAGCATAAAATAGTAAATTAAATAATTTATTTAAATCAAGTAATAATAGAAATTCCTTTTAAATGCTAACAAAATGCATCAGCCGGGAATCGAACCCGGGTCACTTCGATGGCAACGAAGTATTCTACCACTAGACCACTAATGCTTCTTATAAAAGAATTAATAAAATCTATATAAACTAAACAGTTTCTATTTTAAGATATTCTAACATACCAACTGTTTTAACTCAAAAAAGTTTAAAATAATAACATCTTATTGAACATTATTATTATATAAATTTAAAAAAATCGTAAATCCATAAAAAAAGAAATTAAATTAAATTAATTTTAATTAAGAAATTAAAAAAAAATCATTTATTCATAAAAGAATTATGCTTTCAAACAAGCAATCAAATCTAACTCAATAAAAGATCAATCTTTGTAATCAAAATAGATAAAATATTAAGATAACATTCAAAAAATTAAAGATTATCCACTCTCCATATTTCTAAGGATTATATCCTTTTAACATACTAGGAAAATAAGAAATTATAAAAGAAATTGGCGAATGGAAAAGCAGATGGACAGATGGAATAAAAAGGTAACTTCTGAAATATGGTGGATAATATTTGCTACTAATTATTCTACCTCTTTTCTGAATAATATGTTAAGACTTGGAAGAATCCCTTACGAACTAAATACATCGGTGATAATTCCAATATTTAAAAAGGAAATAAAGATGGATTGGAATAAACTGATGACCTATTTTCCTTATTAATACTATTCTAAAATTATATGATAAGGATTTTAACAAAAAGATTATACAATCTGATTTATTAGAGAAATTTGATTCCACCTTCATAAATGGGATTTATTAAAAATTAGATAAGCAACTTAACAGATTTGAATAATATAGCAAATAATTGATACCTATCGGAAACGGGCTAAAGATAAGACTAAATTGATAGCACCACTGATAGATGTTGAAAAAATGTTTGACTGAATAGAAAGAAGACTTTTGTTTGATTAACTTAAGAGAGTTAAACTAACCACTTGGAATAATGATAGTCTTAGAACCGATTTTCAAAAAAAAACAAATTCTTCATTTATTATAGATGGAAAAAAAATCAGAAAATTATAATACAAACAATAGGGTTATTTAAGGAAGTTCACATGGACCAATTTAACATTATTGTATTATGACATAGTAATTAGGATATTGGAAAGTAAAAGTACTTAATTGGGATTACAAATCCCAGGATTTGAGTATTGCTTCGCTTGTAGAGGATGGACAGATGATCTGATTCTTCTTTCAAATCTGCAAAGTAGATATAGAAGTTAATAAATGAAAACAATTAAGATTTTTGGATAAACTCACTTAAAGATAAATGGCTACTAAATCTGAATGCATCTAAATTTTAAAGAAGCATTAGAAATAATTAACTTAAATTATGATTAGAAAATTAACCAATTATTTAAAAAGAACAAGTAATGTATTTAGGTGTAATTCTACATCAGAAGAAGAATTTTAATCCCTATTTTAAAGAAGTCGCGTTTAAATATTTAGCTGCATGAAAAGCTTTTTTTAACTAATGAGATGTAAGAATGTGACTCCTTGACGTTTTAAAACATTTCGCAGTCTTTTTACACTGCCTGAAGCAGAATATAGAAGAGAACTAGTTCCATGGTGTATTCAAAAAGGAATAACTGGATCTTTGAATAGAATTTAATCAAGTATGAGAGTAATTTAAAGAAAAACCATTTTAAGCAACAATTTCAACTTTTAATGAGTCAATTTATATAGATTTAAACTGGTACCCCTTTAAGTACATTATGGCAATAAAGTGTTTTAAATTCTATTATAAAAAGAAATAAGAATACATTGATTTTCCAAGATCGACAATAGGCTCTCTTTTCATTAACAACTGGAAAAAAGGATCTCAATACTATGATCAAGTTTAGCATTTATCAGATTCTATAGTATCGACTTGTAGAATTCTAAGATTAGTACAAATTTAAAAGCATTTTCTAAATATATAAGAAGACTAAATGCAACATTATTTCTTTAATACAGCAACCAAAATTTAAGAGAATGAAAAAAGTTATATTATATATGAGCAGTTTAGTAATCTTAACCAATTTCTAGTAATTACTTACACTAAGTTGAACGAAGAATTTAGACAATAAATTATCAGTATATATAAACTTAGAACCCAATCCTATAATTTTCGAAGATCTTTATGATCGTCACTATCCTATTGATAATCCCTTACTGTATATGTGGAGAGTATGATACATTCGAGCACATTTTTAAAATTTATATACTATTATAATATAAGAGATTGGCTTATCGTAAAAAATTGGAATTATGACTTAAGACGACTTATAATGTATGATTAAAGACTTATAAACTCCTTTCCGAAATCTTATATTGGGATATTTTAGGTTTATTAATAAAAATATTTCACATAGAAACTTAAGTCAAGAAGACTAGAATTATTAGAAATGGAAAAAGCAAAAAACGGAAGAAATAAAAGATGAGATTATAGCAAGAGTAATTAAAAATTGATGAGATCAAGATTATAATTAAAAAATATAAAAAACATTTACTAATGTCTATAATTGAAGGAAGCAATTCTTGCAGTTATTGATATAAAAATTCTTTTATTTTAGCAATTAAAAAAATTTAAATACATAAGTTATGATGAATAAAAAGAAAAATTGACTAACAAAATAAAATTTATTATATTTTAAGATTCTCATTGCACATATTTATATTAACCTATAATTAATTATTAAAAATGGGTTCAAATTTGTACCTATTTAGATTAAATTCTAGAAAGTCTTTTTAATGTATTTCTCTTTAATTATCCTCTCTGATTACCTTGCTTCCTCCAATTTATACTTTAATTTAATTAATTTTTAAATTTTACTCTTTATTAAATTTCGTTGATAGAATCATTTTATCTTAATTCTAAGATAAAATAATGAAATATCAAATTATCTTATAGATTATTTTAATAATAATGCCTTATATTTCAAAGCTATTAATGTATATATCTAAAGGGATAGGGTAAAAGTAGTATATCACGATATGCAGACTATTTTAATTTGCTTGAGAAAATTAATAATTCATACTTTCAAAACCATTTTACATGAAGTAGCCTAAGTAATGATTATAAAAAGATATCATTTAAATGATTAAGTAGAGAAAAATATATTAGCTGGTATTAATTTAAGAATCATCCTCAATAAAATAGAATTATCTCTATTTTATCTCACTTCCTACATACCTTTCAATCTCTTTTATTTTTTCTTCCTTTAAATTATAAGTAATTACATATATAGTCAACTATTTCAGAAGAAATGGTTGTTACAAAAATACAATAATTTGTCTTGGCAACAAATGAGGATTAATTTACTAGAAGCAACTACAAAAATTGATTAAACAACCGTTAATTAGCTACTAAAATTAGAAATTAATTTGAGTAAATTAAAGAATATTAAGCAAAGACTTTAGCGCTTATTTTAAAATATAGCCAATAGAATAGAATAAACTAAATTTAAAGTTTAATTATCTAAATATATTAAACATTTGTAGACTCCAAATCAAATTAAATCAGCTTAGCAATAAAAAAATACTCTTATTTGGATAATCATTTGCTTAATTATCAATTCAGGAGATTGATTAATATATTATGTTAATGAAGTTTTATTAGGATTTCCCTTATTTAGAATATAAAAATCTTAAAAGCTTACGAATGAGTAAAATAGCGTCGAAAGATATTTAACTCTTAGATAAATTAAAATTAATTAAAGTTGGAACATTAAAAAATGGAAGGCCTAAAGGACCAACGCATCTCACCAACTTGACAAGGTAGAGATGAAAATTGAAGGAGCCAAGCAAGCTACGACCTAGCACTAGTAGCAAGCAACCCTTCAAGGCCTTCCTTTAAGCACCCCTTATACTCAACTAGATACCTCTCAGACCACTGAAAAACCTAAGAAAAAAAAATACCCGAGGTCAGGGAATTCTAAACAGCTAAATCGGAGTAACAAGAACAATCTGAAGTAGTAGCAATGATAATTGACGAACTTAACCAGGAGGTGGGAAGGCTCAAAGCCCAAACTGAATATGCTATGAAACTATTTAACAACAGGATGGCCTTAAACTAGAAACTCCAGGTCCACATTGAGAAGGAAGTCCAGGGATTTAGAGATGAAGTGAAAGACCTTAGATAATAGCTATCGGAGCATCTTGAGAAGTTGGATAAAGCCCAAGAACAGCTATAACAGCAAATAATAACTCCTGAAATGATGGAACTAGAAGAGAATGGACATTCCTAACCTAATCCTCCTTCTCCCACAAAAACTAGTAAGTCAAATTCACAGAAATAATGCTATCTATGTGGCAGTGCTAGGTACCTCTATATACAATACAAAACTTTTGCTGAAAAATAGAGGAACTACTGGAGAATTTAAACTTATCAGGAGCAGTAAGCGATTAAGAAATAAAGACAAAAGATACAAAATTTAAAGAAGAATGCAAAATCGCCTCTACTGTGATCCTAGCGAGAGAATATATAAGAGGAAAACTTTACCCTTAGACAGATTTGACCTCGTATTAAAAAGAATACGTCTCCATGCGAAGCGTAACTGTTAGACGACCCAAGTCACTCTGACTATTTATAACTCACCGGAAGGAAAATCGATAGCCCGCCAAAAAGCAGTAACTGGCTTAAAAAGGTTTTTTAAACAAATATTCCTGACTATTTCATTAATTTAATTTAGAAAAATAAAGTTGAAGATCAATTTAAAAGCTACTTTAAGTTGATACTACCGAGAAAAAAATTTCTTAAAGAGGCTAGGCCAAAAAAAAGAGCACTGAAAGGTCTCCTATCAAAATTGAGACCCGATCCTCTGGAAGATAGACCTATGAAATAGGCAAATAGTTAATGACTTCAAAAATCTCTGATTTAAACACCGAGAAAAAAATAAATGTTGATTAACTGATTAAATTGGCGCTGTACCTCCAGGAAGAGGTTCTATCCTACTACCCAATTTTCTGCTTCTACTTTTAGGCCTAAATTTTGATTGTTCTAATATTTAGAAAAGTTTCAAAAAGTATTCTGGTCTCTTTCTTAGGCTATGCTTGATTCTATTTAAAGTTTTTCCATTAGTTTATTACTATCTTTCTTTAGATTTTGAACAAATAGAAGAGTAATCATCAAAAAATTCAGCGTTATATGAAATTAAGATAATAATGAAATGACCCAATGATAATCCAAGGAGAAAAAAAGTAAAAATTTAAACCTAAACGAAAAAGTTAAAAAAATATTATTACTGTAAACTCTCGAATTCGTCTATGGAAAAGATTCAAAAATTTTACATTAAAAAAAAAGTACTTAAAATACTAAAATAAGTAAGAGAAAAAAAGAGACAACATCAGCTAATAATATAAAGAGAAAGATTATATTACAATTAATGGAGCCGAAAAAAAATGCAAAATGTCATCAAGGCGAAAGAATAATTTAAGAACCACATGCATAAAAAGAAGAAGAGTTATAGAGACATATATATTTTTTTATATTTAGCCTCTAAAGCAAACATTTAGGTTGGGGAAAGAGGTTGAAATAATTTTTAAGAACACAAAAATTAAATTTTGTATTTTATTGTATTTAATAATATATGCTAGGAAATTTAGTATATATTTTAAAATACTAGAAGTTTGAAATTACTAAATATCATATTTTAAACTTTAGAAGATCTTATTTTATATGATAGATCAAAAAGGTAGCTTTTATTAATTTTGAAATAATCCTTAAGTGTTTGAGGCCTAACTTTATAGACTTGAGAAGAAAAAATCTTAGTAAAGTTTGTAGATCTGTAATTAATTGATTGAAGAATCAAACTCCTAATTTAAAAGGTAATGGATATCAAATGGATAAAATTTAAGCATGAAATTTTAATATTTAAAAAAGTGTTACCTTCTCATCTATAATTTATTTATTAAAAGGAATTAAAAAAATAAATATATAAAATGAGATTATAGAGTGCGTAGCTACACCTCAATGGTGTGCAGCTCTTTAATGTAGATTTTTAAAGTTAAAAAATTCCTTGTTGAAGTATTCCATAATGCTAGCATTCCCTTGTGGAGTTCTGTTCATCTATAGGGCCGCGATCGGAATGCTACCCTAAGAGACCTTAGTATCTGGCATCTTTCGTCAGTTAATGCTATTGATGCCTCTTCGATCTTGTCTTCTCTTCTCTTGACTGGTTCTTCACCTATGGGGTATTTCTGATATCAAAATTTAAGTCAGTTTCAGTTGGAGGATTGCTCATCCCTATTTATTTTTATATATAATAATGAATTAGATTTAGTTCCCTTTATATGTACATCACATATAAGTTTAATTGTTTCGGTCAATCTTATATTTACAGTTTTCATCTTGATTGCTCTCCTAGATAACATAAAATACTATTGCTTGCCTAGTTCTTTTTTATTTTCTATGTATCCTTATATATCATCAAGTTCGCTATCTAGTTTTTATTAGTTTATTCTTTCTTGTTCAAAATACTTATCCATCAAAATTTCCCTCTCTCTATAAATTTTCTTAAGTACAATATCTCTTTTAGAGTGTAGTATAAATTACTAAACTATTACCACTACTCTCTTCTCTTTTTTAATTAAATTTTTTGCTGTTTTTAGTTACCATTTCCGTATGAATGTTAGTTACATATGAAAAAAAATGTTTTACGTCAACTTGCATTTTAATTGAAATTTATTTCCAACAACTCGATTCTCATATTTACTAGATAAAACTTTCATTTTTTTGACTCTGAATATTTAGAAGTTATTTAGGAGATTTTGCTTCATTCTCTTTTAAAAATCTTATAAATTTTAAACTTTATTCTTACATAATTTTTATTTCTTTGAGTATGTTTTTGCTAATTTTAATATGAACATTCTTTTTGAACGAAATTTTTGCAAAAAGTTTTCCTTTAATCCAATGAAAATAAATATAATAATATAGCAAAAAATATGAAAATTTTATTTACATAGAATAAAATAATTTAATCAAATTTATAAATCAAATATAATAATAATTAATTAGATAAAATGTACCACCTTTCAATTAGACTCATCACAATAAAACTATTCAATAATGATAAATTAATATTTATCGAAAAATGGAGTCGTGTCAGATTGTCTCTCTTAAAATTGCCAAAGTAAGTGCTCACTAGTCGTCCCATATAGATTTTAAGACAAATAACCGCCAGAACCAAAGGTCTGTCAGTTCCAGGTCCCGAGAATCAGTCAAAGTAGAGGAAGACATGATCGATTATGGTGTAATTAAATTTTCCAACCTCTGAGAAGTTATCCTTTTCTTCATTCCTCGATTCTGGCTTAGTTCCTGATTAGTTTCACCCAAAAAAAACAAGCTAAGCAAACTAAAGCTTGGAAATCTCCATCTTAATAATAATTATACTATCTATAATTACTAAAAAGGTTTTTGCAATTTTTAATTTGTAACAAATAAAATCATAATAAAGTTTTTTTTTTTATTCAACTATACCAAAAAATTCTATGCTTGTCTTTTAACTCTTGATTTATTAAAGTTCTAAAATTATTC
Source organism: Loxodes magnus (assembly GCA_946699065.1). Taxonomy (NCBI): domain Eukaryota; phylum Ciliophora; class Karyorelictea; order Loxodida; family Loxodidae; genus Loxodes; species Loxodes magnus. The sequence continues at coordinate 39,488 of CAMPDV010004341.1, forward strand.
TATTAATACAATTTTTTAAATTAATTTATTGAAAATTATACTAATTAAATAACTTACCCTATGTTTTTTACCTTATTATCATGCATTTTGCTATTAAAGCTTTTTCTTTTTATTATGAAATATTTTAATAACAATAATAATTATTTGTTTAAAGTTAAAAAAGTTGTAAATTCCCTAGAATTTCAATATATTCTTGCGGAATTTTTTAACGTAGGTGAGTTCTACGACTTTTTATAAACAAGAGATTTCCACCATAACTATTCAAGTGATCTTGCAAATAAATTTTATTTTTAGATCTCATTTTGCATTAACTAAAGTTAATTAAGTTATATCCCTGTTCTCTCCTGCTCTTATTCGTTTATTTTACTTCATTATTAGCAATTTCTTAAAAAATAAGTATTTAATTTGCAACATCAGCAGTGTCTATCTTCTTGTTTTTATTTCGTTCTTTTTTTGAGATAATTTATTTTTCTAATTTTTAAATGAAGTTAATATCAATCTTTTCTTTATCAGAATTTTATTCTGTTTCAAAGTGTATTGATTATTATTTATTTATATTTTCGTTTCTTATTTAAAATTTAATTACGACTGCGCTTAGATTGGTTCTTCCATTATCAAATTGCTTTGAAAGCTATGCCTTATATGTATCAATATATCATTGTTCTACTCCTCTAAGTTAATTTTTTAGTTCCTATATTTATAAAATATTATCTTTAAGTTGTGTTCTTCATACTTTACAATTATTTTTTTACATTAAATTTTAAATTTTAAAAAGCTTCATTCTTTTGGTTATCTTATCTCTACAGGTTTGATTATAACCTTACCTTCTGATAAAGCACTTGACTCCTCTTATTACTATTACTTTTTCTCCTTTTCTTTTGTCGCTTTTCTATTTAGGTTTTTAAGCTAACTCTTAGAAAGGCGAAGAGATGAGATAGATTAATCTTAATGAAATATATAATAAATATAAAAAATAATTGATATGATTAATAATAATTATTTACACTTGAATTAATTAATTTTTCAATTTAGATACTAAGTCCCTCTTCATAATACTAGTTAACTATTTATACTTCATTAAATATAATAATACAATTAGATAATAAATATCCTTTATTTTATTTATAAAATTAATAGTTATAGATACTACAAGAGCACTTAGTAAGAGAAATTGATCCAAATTTAGCAAACTAATAAATATTAGATTTAATAGAGCAAACTTATAAGAAATACATTAAATACAATATTAAAAATATAAAACTGATATAATATCTAGTGTTCTTATTAACGATAATTAACTAGTTCAAAATGTTGATCATCCTATCAAAGGAGGATTTTGTTAATTTATTTTAATAGGCAGGAGAAATCCTCTCGCTTATGATTGAAAGTAACTTAGTAACTAGAAAGTACTCTGTGTGAAGACATGAACAAGAATCTTGGCTGGAGCTAAGTATGTCAAGACCGAGGCATCAAGTAACAATATGTTGAACGATACCTGAAATTAAGGTCCTCTTTTAGGGAAACACTCCGCCACACTCCGGCCCTATAGAGAAAAGAATTTTCAAGGGATGCTAGCATAAGGAAGAATGTATCGTAATACGCTTTTAAACTTTAAAAGACTTTAATTAAAGCGCTGCGCGCTATCGAAGTGCTACGCGTTCTATAATCATAGTTTTTTTTTATTATTATAATTATTATAATTATTATATATAGTAATATTTAATTAACATTTTTCTTCTGAATGTATTTTCCTTTTTATTTTATTTAAGTTTGAAACACTTTTCTAATTAATTTGTTCAAAATCAAATTTTACATTGATTACAATCTTTTGATTTTTTTTAAAATGCTTATATCATCCAGGGTATTAAATAAAATTTAGAATACATTTAAAATAGATTTTCTTGACATATTTTATCAATAAGTATCTTTATTTCCATAAATATACAGCGTATTTAATAAAATGTAAATATCCTTTATAAAAGCGTTTTCCCTTAT
>CAMPDV010004342.1:0-37674 GCA_946699065.1 Loxodes magnus
ATGGTCTTACATGTCTTGACGTCCCATAGTCTCACCGTATAATCTTTACTTACGATACGATGAACTCTGAATCACTGGATATAGCCACAGATCTTACATAACTAGTGTGACCACTCATGGTCTTACATGTCTTGACGTCCCATAGTCTCACCGTCTAATCATGACTTCCCGATACGATGAACTCTGAATCACTGGATATAGCCACAGATCTTACATAACTAGTGTGACCACTCATGGTCTTACATGTCTTGACGTCCCATAGTCTCACCGTCTAATCATGACTTCCCGATACGATGAACTCTGAATCACTGGATATAGCCACAGATCTTACATAACTAGTGTGACCACTCATGGTCTTACATGTCTTGACGTCCCATAGTCTCACCGTCTAATCATGACTTCCCGATACGATGAACTCTGAATCACTGGATATAGCCATAGATCTTACATAACTAGTGTGACTATCATGGTCTTACATGTCTTGACGTCCCATAGTCTCACCGTCTAATCATGACTTCCCGATACGATGAACTCTGAATCACTTGATATAGCCACAGATCATACATAACTAGTGTGACCACTCATGGTCTTACATGTCTTGACGTCCCATAGTCTCACCGTCTAATCATGACTTCCCGATACGATGAACTCTGAATCACTGGATATAGCCATAGATCTTACATAACTAGTGTGACCACTCATGGTCTTACATGTCTTGACGTCCCATAGTCTCACCGTATAATCTTTACTTACGATACGATGAACTCTGAATCACTGGATATAGCCACAGATCATACATAACTAGTGTGACCACTCATGGTCTTACATGTCTTGACGTCCCATAGTCTCACCGTCTAATCATGACTTCCCGATACGATGAACTCTGAATCACTGGATATAGCCATAGATCTTACATAACTAGTGTGACCACTCATGGTCTTACATGTCTTGACGTCCCATAGTCTCACCGTCTAATCATGACTTCCCGATACGATGAACTCTGAATCACTGGATATAGCCACAGATCTTACATAACTAGTGTGACCACTCATGGTCTTACATGTCTTGACGTCCCATAGTCTCACCGTAGAATCTCTACTTCCCGATACGATGAACTCTGAATCACTGGATATAGCCACAGATCTTACATAACTAGTGTGACCACTCATGGTCTTACATGTCTTGACGTCCCATAGTCTCACCGTCTAATCATGACTTCCCGATACGATGAACTCTGAATCACTGGATATAGCCACAGATCATACATAACTAGTGTGACCACTCATGGTCTTACATGTCTTGACGTCCCATAGTCTCACCGTATAATCTTTACTTACGATACGATGAACTCTGAATCACTGGATATAGCCACAGATCATACATAACTAGTGTGACCACTCATGGTCTTACATGTCTTGACGTCCCATAGTCTCACCGTATAATCTTTACTTACGATACGATGAACTCTGAATCACTGGATATAGCCACAGATCATACTTAACTAGTGTGACCACTCATGGTCTTACATGTCTTGACGTCCCATAGTCTCACCGTATAATCTCTACTTCCCGATACGATGAACTCTGAATCACTGGATATAGCCACAGATCTTACATAACTAGTGTGACCACTCATGGTCTTACATGTCTTGACGTCCCATAGTCTCACCGTAGAATCTCTACTTCCCGATACGATGAACTTTGAATCACTGGATATAGCCACAGATCATACATAACTAGTGTGACCACTCATGGTCTTACATGTCTTGACGTCCCATAGTCTCACCGTCTAATCTTTACTTACGATACGATGAACTCTGAATCACTGGATATAGCCACAGATCATACTTAACTAGTGTGACCACTCATGGTCTTACATGTCTTGACGTCCCATAGTCTCACCGTATAATCATGACTTCCCGATACGATGAACTCTGAATCACTGGATATAGCCACAGATCATACATAACTAGTGTGACCACTCATGGTCTTACATGTCTTGACGTCCCATAGTCTCACCGTATAATCTTTACTTACGATACGATGAACTCTGAATCACTGGATATAGCCACAGATCATACTTAACTAGTGTGACCACTCATGGTCTTACATGTCTTGACGTCCCATAGTCTCACCGTCTAATCATGACTTCCCGATACGATGAACTCTGAATCACTGGATATAGCCACAGATCATACATAACTAGTGTGACCACTCATGGTCTTACATGTCTTGACGTCCCATAGTCTCACCGTCTAATCATGACTTCCCGATACGATGAACTCTGAATCACTGGATATAGCCACAGATCTTACATAACTAGTGTGACCACTCATGGTCTTACATGTCTTGACGTCCCATAGTCTCACCGTAGAATCTCTACTTCCCGATACGATGAACTCTGAATCACTGGATATAGCCACAGATCTTACATAACTAGTGTGACCACTCATGGTCTTACATGTCTTGACGTCCCATAGTCTCACCGTCTAATCATGACTTCCCGATACGATGAACTCTGAATCACTGGATATAGCCACAGATCATACATAACTAGTGTGACCACTCATGGTCTTACATGTCTTGACGTCCCATAGTCTCACCGTATAATCTTTACTTACGATACGATGAACTCTGAATCACTGGATATAGCCACAGATCATACTTAACTAGTGTGACCACTCATGGTCTTACATGTCTTGACGTCCCATAGTCTCACCGTCTAATCATGACTTCCCGATACGATGAACTCTGAATCACTGGATATAGCCACAGATCATACATAACTAGTGTGACCACTCATGGTCTTACATGTCTTGACGTCCCATAGTCTCACCGTAGAATCTCTACTTCCCGATACGATGAACTTTGAATCACTGGATATAGCCATAGATCTTACATAACTAGTGTGACCACTCATGGTCTTACATGTCTTGACGTCCCATAGTCTCACCGTAGAATCTCTACTTACGATACGATGAACTCTGAATCACTGGATATAGCCACAGATCATACATAACTAGTGTGACCACTCATGGTCTTACATGTCTTGACGTCCCATAGTCTCACCGTATAATCTCTACTTACGATACGATGAACTCTGAATCACTGGATATAGCCACAGATCTTACATAACTAGTGTGACCACTCATGGTCTTACATGTCTTGACGTCCCATAGTCTCACCGTAGAATCTCTACTTCCCGATACGATGAACTTTGAATCACTGGATATAGCCATAGATCTTACATAACTAGTGTGACCACTCATGGTCTTACATGTCTTGACGTCCCATAGTCTCACCGTCTAATCATGACTTCCCGATACGATGAACTCTGAATCACTGGATATAGCCACAGATCATACATAACTAGTGTGACCACTCATGGTCTTACATGTCTTGACGTCCCATAGTCTCACCGTCTAATCATGACTTCCCGATACGATGAACTCTGAATCACTGGATATAGCCACAGATCATACTTAACTAGTGTGACCACTCATGCTCTTACATGTCTTGACGTCCCATAGTCTCACCGTCTAATCATGACTTCCCGATACGATGAACTCTGAATCACTGGATATAGCCACAGATCATACATAACTAGTGTGACCACTCATGGTCTTACATGTCTTGACGTCCCATAGTCTCACCGTATAATCATGACTTCCCGATACGATGAACTCTGAATCACTGGATATAGCCACAGATCATACATAACTAGTGTGACCACTCATGGTCTTACATGTCTTGACGTCCCATAGTCTCACCGTCTAATCATGACTTCCCGATACGATGAACTCTGAATCACTGGATATAGCCACAGCATATACATAACTAGTGTGACCACTCAAAGTCTTACATGTCTTGACGTCCCATAGTCTCACCGTCTAATCATGACTTCCCGATACGATGAACTCTGAATCACTGGATATAGCCACAGATCATACATAACTAGTGTGACCACTCATGGTCTTACATGTCTTGACGTCCCATAGTCTCACCGTCTAATCATGACTTCCCGATACGATGAACTCTGAATCACTGGATATAGCCACAGATCATACATAACTAGTGTGACCACTCATGGTCTTACATGTCTTGACGTCCCATAGTCTCACCGTCTAATCATGACTTCCCGATACGATGAACTCTGAATCACTGGATATAGCCACAGCATATACATAACTAGTGTGACCACTCAAAGTCTTACATGTCTTGACGTCCCATAGTCTCACCGTCTAATCATGACTTCCCGATACGATGAACTCTGAATCACTGGATATAGCCACAGATGATACATAACTAGTGTGACCACTCATGGTCTTACATGTCTTGACGTCCCATAGTCTCACCGTATAATCTTTTCTTACGATACGATGAACTCTGAATCACTGGATATAGCCACAGATCTTACATAACTAGTGTGACCACTCAAAGTCTTACATGTCTTGACGTCCCATAGTCTCACCGTCTAATCATGACTTCCCGATACGATGAACTCTGAATCACTGGATATAGCCACAGATCATACTTAACTAGTGTGACCACTCATGGTCTTACATGTCTTGACGTCCCATAGTCTCACCGTCTAATCATGACTTCCCGATACGATGAACTCTGAATCACTGGATATAGCCACAGATCATACATAACTAGTGTGACCACTCATGGTCTTACATGTCTTGACGTCCCATAGTCTCACCGTATAATCTCTACTTACGATACGATGAACTCTGAATCACTGGATATAGCCACAGATCATACTTAACTAGTGTGACCACTCAAAGTCTTACATGTCTTGACGTCCCATAGTCTCACCGTCTAATCATGACTTCCCGATACGATGAACTCTGAATCACTGGATATAGCCACAGATCTTACATAACTAGTGTGACCACTCAAAGTCTTACATGTCTTGACGTCCCATAGTCTCACCGTCTAATCATGACTTCCCGATACGATGAACTCTGAATCACTGGATATAGCCACAGATCTTACATAACTAGTGTGACCACTCATGGTCTTACATGTCTTGACGTCCCATAGTCTCACCGTAGAATCTCTACTTCCCGATACGATGAACTCTGAATCACTGGATATAGCCACAGATCTTACATAACTAGTGTGACCACTCATGGTCTTACATGTCTTGACGTCCCATAGTCTCACCGTAGAATCTCTACTTCCCGATACGATGAACTTTGAATCACTGGATATAGCCATAGATCTTACATAACTAGTGTGACCACTCATGGTCTTACATGTCTTGACGTCCCATAGTCTCACCGTAGAATCTCTACTTACGATACGATGAACTCTGAATCACTGGATATAGCCACAGATCATACATAACTAGTGTGACCACTCATGGTCTTACATGTCTTGACGTCCCATAGTCTCACCGTATAATCTCTACTTACGATACGATGAACTCTGAATCACTGGATATAGCCACAGATCTTACATAACTAGTGTGACCACTCATGGTCTTACATGTCTTGACGTCCCATAGTCTCACCGTAGAATCTCTACTTCCCGATACGATGAACTTTGAATCACTGGATATAGCCATAGATCTTACATAACTAGTGTGACCACTCATGGTCTTACATGTCTTGACGTCCCATAGTCTCACCGTCTAATCATGACTTCCCGATACGATGAACTCTGAATCACTGGATATAGCCACAGATCATACATAACTAGTGTGACCACTCATGGTCTTACATGTCTTGACGTCCCATAGTCTCACCGTATAATCTCTACTTACGATACGATGAACTCTGAATCACTGGATATAGCCACAGATCTTACATAACTAGTGTGACCACTCATGGTCTTACATGTCTTGACGTCCCATAGTCTCACCGTATAATCATGACTTCCCGATACGATGAACTCTGAATCACTGGATATAGCCACAGATCATACATAACTAGTGTGACCACTCATGGTCTTACATGTCTTGACGTCCCATAGTCTCACCGTCTAATCATGACTTCCCGATACGATGAACTCTGAATCACTGGATATAGCCACAGATCATACATAACTAGTGTGACCACTCATGGTCTTACATGTCTTGACGTCCCATAGTCTCACCGTCTAATCATGACTTCCCGATACGATGAACTCTGAATCACTTGATATAGCCACAGATCATACATAACTAGTGTGACCACTCATGGTCTTACATGTCTTGACGTCCCATAGTCTCACCGTCTAATCATGACTTCCCGATACGATGAACTCTGAATCACTGGATATAGCCACAGCATATACATAACTAGTGTGACCACTCAAAGTCTTACATGTCTTGACGTCCCATAGTCTCACCGTCTAATCATGACTTCCCGATACGATGAACTCTGAATCACTGGATATAGCCACAGATGATACATAACTAGTGTGACCACTCATGGTCTTACATGTCTTGACGTCCCATAGTCTCACCGTATAATCTTTTCTTACGATACGATGAACTCTGAATCACTGGATATAGCCACAGATCTTACATAACTAGTGTGACCACTCAAAGTCTTACATGTCTTGACGTCCCATAGTCTCACCGTCTAATCATGACTTCCCGATACGATGAACTCTGAATCACTGGATATAGCCACAGATCATACTTAACTAGTGTGACCACTCATGGTCTTACATGTCTTGACGTCCCATAGTCTCACCGTCTAATCATGACTTCCCGATACGATGAACTCTGAATCACTGGATATAGCCACAGATCATACATAACTAGTGTGACCACTCATGGTCTTACATGTCTTGACGTCCCATAGTCTCACCGTCTAATCATGACTTCCCGATACGATGAACTCTGAATCACTGGATATAGCCACAGATCATACATAACTAGTGTGACCACTCATGGTCTTACATGTCTTGACGTCCCATAGTCTCACCGTCTAATCATGACTTCCCGATACGATGAACTCTGAATCACTGGATATAGCCACAGATCATACATAACTAGTGTGACCACTCATGGTCTTACATGTCTTGACGTCCCATAGTCTCACCGTCTAATCTTTACTTACGATACGATGAACTCTGAATCACTGGATATAGCCACAGATCTTACATAACTAGTGTGACCACTCATGGTCTTACATGTCTTGACGTCCCATAGTCTCACCGTAGAATCTCTACTTCCCGATACGATGAACTCTGAATCACTGGATATAGCCACAGATCTTACATAACTAGTGTGACCACTCATGGTCTTACATGTCTTGACGTCCCATAGTCTCACCGTAGAATCTCTACTTCCCGATACGATGAACTTTGAATCACTGGATATAGCCATAGATCTTACATAACTAGTGTGACCACTCATGGTCTTACATGTCTTGACGTCCCATAGTCTCACCGTAGAATCTCTACTTACGATACGATGAACTCTGAATCACTGGATATAGCCACAGATCATACATAACTAGTGTGACCACTCATGGTCTTACATGTCTTGACGTCCCATAGTCTCACCGTATAATCTCTACTTACGATACGATGAACTCTGAATCACTGGATATAGCCACAGATCTTACATAACTAGTGTGACCACTCATGGTCTTACATGTCTTGACGTCCCATAGTCTCACCGTAGAATCTCTACTTCCCGATACGATGAACTTTGAATCACTGGATATAGCCATAGATCTTACATAACTAGTGTGACCACTCATGGTCTTACATGTCTTGACGTCCCATAGTCTCACCGTCTAATCATGACTTCCCGATACGATGAACTCTGAATCACTGGATATAGCCACAGATCATACATAACTAGTGTGACCACTCATGGTCTTACATGTCTTGACGTCCCATAGTCTCACCGTATAATCTCTACTTACGATACGATGAACTCTGAATCACTGGATATAGCCACAGATCTTACATAACTAGTGTGACCACTCATGGTCTTACATGTCTTGACGTCCCATAGTCTCACCGTATAATCTCTACTTACGATACGATGAACTCTGAATCACTGGATATAGCCACAGATCTTACATAACTAGTGTGACCACTCATGGTCTTACATGTCTTGACGTCCCATAGTCTCACCGTAGAATCTCTACTTCCCGATACGATGAACTTTGAATCACTGGATATAGCCATAGATCTTACATAACTAGTGTGACCACTCATGGTCTTACATGTCTTGACGTCCCATAGTCTCACCGTCTAATCATGACTTCCCGATACGATGAACTCTGAATCACTGGATATAGCCACAGATCATACATAACTAGTGTGACCACTCATGGTCTTACATGTCTTGACGTCCCATAGTCTCACCGTCTAATCATGACTTCCCGATACGATGAACTCTGAATCACTTGATATAGCCACAGATCATACATAACTAGTGTGACCACTCATGGTCTTACATGTCTTGACGTCCCATAGTCTCACCGTCTAATCATGACTTCCCGATACGATGAACTCTGAATCACTGGATATAGCCACAGCATATACATAACTAGTGTGACCACTCAAAGTCTTACATGTCTTGACGTCCCATAGTCTCACCGTCTAATCATGACTTCCCGATACGATGAACTCTGAATCACTGGATATAGCCACAGATGATACATAACTAGTGTGACCACTCATGGTCTTACATGTCTTGACGTCCCATAGTCTCACCGTATAATCTTTTCTTACGATACGATGAACTCTGAATCACTGGATATAGCCACAGATCTTACATAACTAGTGTGACCACTCAAAGTCTTACATGTCTTGACGTCCCATAGTCTCACCGTCTAATCATGACTTCCCGATACGATGAACTCTGAATCACTGGATATAGCCACAGATCATACTTAACTAGTGTGACCACTCATGGTCTTACATGTCTTGACGTCCCATAGTCTCACCGTCTAATCATGACTTCCCGATACGATGAACTCTGAATCACTGGATATAGCCACAGATCATACATAACTAGTGTGACCACTCATGGTCTTACATGTCTTGACGTCCCATAGTCTCACCGTCTAATCATGACTTCCCGATACGATGAACTCTGAATCACTGGATATAGCCACAGATCATACATAACTAGTGTGACCACTCATGGTCTTACATGTCTTGACGTCCCATAGTCTCACCGTCTAATCATGACTTCCCGATACGATGAACTCTGAATCACTGGATATAGCCACAGATCATACATAACTAGTGTGACCACTCATGGTCTTACATGTCTTGACGTCCCATAGTCTCACCGTCTAATCTTTACTTACGATACGATGAACTCTGAATCACTGGATATAGCCACAGATCTTACATAACTAGTGTGACCACTCATGGTCTTACATGTCTTGACGTCCCATAGTCTCACCGTAGAATCTCTACTTCCCGATACGATGAACTCTGAATCACTGGATATAGCCACAGATCTTACATAACTAGTGTGACCACTCATGGTCTTACATGTCTTGACGTCCCATAGTCTCACCGTAGAATCTCTACTTCCCGATACGATGAACTTTGAATCACTGGATATAGCCATAGATCTTACATAACTAGTGTGACCACTCATGGTCTTACATGTCTTGACGTCCCATAGTCTCACCGTAGAATCTCTACTTACGATACGATGAACTCTGAATCACTGGATATAGCCACAGATCATACATAACTAGTGTGACCACTCATGGTCTTACATGTCTTGACGTCCCATAGTCTCACCGTATAATCTCTACTTACGATACGATGAACTCTGAATCACTGGATATAGCCACAGATCTTACATAACTAGTGTGACCACTCATGGTCTTACATGTCTTGACGTCCCATAGTCTCACCGTAGAATCTCTACTTCCCGATACGATGAACTTTGAATCACTGGATATAGCCATAGATCTTACATAACTAGTGTGACCACTCATGGTCTTACATGTCTTGACGTCCCATAGTCTCACCGTCTAATCATGACTTCCCGATACGATGAACTCTGAATCACTGGATATAGCCACAGATCATACATAACTAGTGTGACCACTCATGGTCTTACATGTCTTGACGTCCCATAGTCTCACCGTATAATCTCTACTTACGATACGATGAACTCTGAATCACTGGATATAGCCACAGATCTTACATAACTAGTGTGACCACTCATGGTCTTACATGTCTTGACGTCCCATAGTCTCACCGTAGAATCTCTACTTCCCGATACGATGAACTTTGAATCACTGGATATAGCCATAGATCTTACATAACTAGTGTGACCACTCATGGTCTTACATGTCTTGACGTCCCATAGTCTCACCGTATAATCATGACTTCCCGATACGATGAACTCTGAATCACTGGATATAGCCACAGATCATACATAACTAGTGTGACCACTCATGGTCTTACATGTCTTGACGTCCCATAGTCTCACCGTCTAATCATGACTTCCCGATACGATGAACTCTGAATCACTGGATATAGCCACAGATCATACATAACTAGTGTGACCACTCATGGTCTTACATGTCTTGACGTCCCATAGTCTCACCGTATAATCTCTACTTACGATACGATGAACTCTGAATCACTGGATATAGCCACAGATCATACATAACTAGTGTGACCACTCATGGTCTTACATGTCTTGACGTCCCATAGTCTCACCGTCTAATCATGACTTCCCGATACGATGAACTCTGAATCACTGGATATAGCCACAGATCATACATAACTAGTGTGACCACTCATGGTCTTACATGTCTTGACGTCCCATAGTCTCACCGTCTAATCATGACTTCCCGATACGATGAACTCTGAATCACTGGATATAGCCACAGATCATACATAACTAGTGTGACCACTCATGGTCTTACATGTCTTGACGTCCCATAGTCTCACCGTCTAATCATGACTTCCCGATACGATGAACTCTGAATCACTGGATATAGCCACAGATCATACATAACTAGTGTGACCACTCATGGTCTTACATGTCTTGACGTCCCATAGTCTCACCGTCTAATCATGACTTCCCGATACGATGAACTCTGAATCACTGGATATAGCCACAGATCATACATAACTAGTGTGACCACTCATGGTCTTACATGTCTTGACGTCCCATAGTCTCACCGTCTAATCATGACTTCCCGATACGATGAACTCTGAATCACTTGATATAGCCACAGATCATACATAACTAGTGTGACCACTCATGGTCTTACATGTCTTGACGTCCCATAGTCTCACCGTCTAATCTCTACTTCCCGATACGATGAACTCTGAATCACTGGATATAGCCACAGATCATACTTAACTAGTGTGACCACTCATGGTCTTACATGTCTTGACGTCCCATAGTCTCACCGTCTAATCATGACTTCCCGATACGATGAACTCTGAATCACTTGATATAGCCACAGATCATGCATAACTAGTGTGACCACTCATGGTCTTACATGTCTTGACGTCCCATAGTCTCACCGTCTAATCATGACTTCCCGATACGATGAACTCTGAATCACTGGATATAGCCACAGATCATACATAACTAGTGTGACCACTCATGGTCTTACATGTCTTGACGTCCCATAGTCTCACCGTCTAATCATGACTTCCCGATACGATGAACTCTGAATCACTGGATATAGCCACAGCATATACATAACTAGTGTGACCACTCATGGTCTTACATGTCTTGACGTCCCATAGTCTCACCGTATAATCATGACTTCCCGATACGATGAACTCTGAATCACTTGATATAGCCACAGATGATACATAACTAGTGTGACCACTCATGGTCTTACATGTCTTGACGTCCCATAGTCTCACCGTATAATCTCTACTTACGATACGATGAACTCTGAATCACTGGATATAGCCACAGATCATACATAACTAGTGTGACCACTCATGGTCTTACATGTCTTGACGTCCCATAGTCTCACCGTCTAATCATGACTTCCCGATACGATGAACTCTGAATCACTGGATATAGCCACAGATCATACATAACTAGTGTGACCACTCATGGTCTTACATGTCTTGACGTCCCATAGTCTCACCGTCTAATCATGACTTCCCGATACGATGAACTCTGAATCACTGGATATAGCCACAGATCATACTTAACTAGTGTGACCACTCATGGTCTTACATGTCTTGACGTCCCATAGTCTCACCGTCTAATCATGACTTCCCGATACGATGAACTCTGAATCACTGGATATAGCCACAGATCATGCATAACTAGTGTGACCACTCATGGTCTTACATGTCTTGACGTCCCATAGTCTCACCGTCTAATCATGACTTCCCGATACGATGAACTCTGAATCACTGGATATAGCCACAGATCATACATAACTAGTGTGACCACTCATGGTCTTACATGTCTTGACGTCCCATAGTCTCACCGTCTAATCATGACTTCCCGATACGATGAACTCTGAATCACTGGATATAGCCACAGATCATACATAACTAGTGTGACCACTCATGGTCTTACATGTCTTGACGTCCCATAGTCTCACCGTCTAATCATGACTTCCCGATACGATGAACTCTGAATCACTGGATATAGCCACAGATCATACTTAACTAGTGTGACCACTCATGGTCTTACATGTCTTGACGTCCCATAGTCTCACCGTCTAATCATGACTTCCCGATACGATGAACTCTGAATCACTTGATATAGCCACAGATCATACATAACTAGTGTGACCACTCATGGTCTTACATGTCTTGACGTCCCATAGTCTCACCGTCTAATCATGACTTCCCGATACGATGAACTCTGAATCACTGGATATAGCCACAGATCATACATAACTAGTGTGACCACTCATGGTCTTACATGTCTTGACGTCCCATAGTCTCACCGTCTAATCATGACTTCCCGATACGATGAACTCTGAATCACTGGATATAGCCACAGATCATACATAACTAGTGTGACCACTCATGGTCTTACATGTCTTGACGTCCCATAGTCTCACCGTATAATCTCTACTTACGATACGATGAACTCTGAATCACTGGATATAGCCACAGATCATACATAACTAGTGTGACCACTCATGGTCTTACATGTCTTGACGTCCCATAGTCTCACCGTCTAATCATGACTTCCCGATACGATGAACTCTGAATCACTGGATATAGCCACAGATCATACATAACTAGTGTGACCACTCATGGTCTTACATGTCTTGACGTCCCATAGTCTCACCGTCTAATCATGACTTCCCGATACGATGAACTCTGAATCACTTGATATAGCCACAGATGATACATAACTAGTGTGACCACTCATGGTCTTACATGTCTTGACGTCCCATAGTCTCACCGTCTAATCATGACTTCCCGATACGATGAACTCTGAATCACTGGATATAGCCACAGATCATACTTAACTAGTGTGACCACTCATGGTCTTACATGTCTTGACGTCCCATAGTCTCACCGTCTAATCATGACTTCCCGATACGATGAACTCTGAATCACTGGATATAGCCACAGATCATACATAACTAGTGTGACCACTCATGGTCTTACATGTCTTGACGTCCCATAGTCTCACCTTATAATCATGACTTCCCGATACGATGAACTCTGAATCACTGGATATAGCCACAGATCATACATAACTAGTGTGACCACTCATGGTCTTACATGTCTTGACGTCCCATAGTCTCACCGTCTAATCATGACTTCCCGATACGATGAACTCTGAATCACTGGATATAGCCACAGATCATACATAACTAGTGTGACCACTCATGGTCTTACATGTCTTGACGTCCCATAGTCTCACCGTATAATCTCTACTTACGATACGATGAACTCTGAATCACTGGATATAGCCACAGATCATACATAACTAGTGTGACCACTCATGGTCTTACATGTCTTGACGTCCCATAGTCTCACCGTCTAATCATGACTTCCCGATACGATGAACTCTGAATCACTGGATATAGCCACAGATCATACATAACTAGTGTGACCACTCATGGTCTTACATGTCTTGACGTCCCATAGTCTCACCGTCTAATCATGACTTCCCGATACGATGAACTCTGAATCACTTGATATAGCCACAGATGATACATAACTAGTGTGACCACTCATGGTCTTACATGTCTTGACGTCCCATAGTCTCACCGTATAATCTCTACTTACGATACGATGAACTCTGAATCACTGGATATAGCCACAGATCATACATAACTAGTGTGACCACTCATGGTCTTACATGTCTTGACGTCCCATAGTCTCACCGTAGAATCTCTACTTCCCGATACGATGAACTCTGAATCACTGGATATAGCCACAGATCATACATAACTAGTGTGACCACTCATGGTCTTACATGTCTTGACGTCCCATAGTCTCACCGTATAATCTCTACTTACGCCACGATGAACTCTGAATCACTGGATATAGCCACAGATCATACTTAACTAGTGTGACCACTCATGGTCTTACATGTCTTGACGTCCCATAGTCTCACCGTCTAATCATGACTTCCCGATACGATGAACTCTGAATCACTGGATATAGCCACAGATCATACATAACTAGTGTGACCACTCATGGTCTTACATGTCTTGACGTCCCATAGTCTCACCGTCTAATCATGACTTCCCGATACGATGAACTCTGAATCACTGGATATAGCCACAGCATATACATAACTAGTGTGACCACTCAAAGTCTTACATGTCTTGACGTCCCATAGTCTCACCGTCTAATCATGACTTCCCGATACGATGAACTCTGAATCACTGGATATAGCCACAGATGATACATAACTAGTGTGACCACTCATGGTCTTACATGTCTTGACGTCCCATAGTCTCACCGTCTAATCATGACTTCCCGATACGATGAACTCTGAATCACTGGATATAGCCACAGATCTTACATAACTAGTGTGACCACTCATGGTCTTACATGTCTTGACGTCCCATAGTCTCACCGTCTAATCATGACTTCCCGATACGATGAACTCTGAATCACTGGATATAGCCACAGATCATACATAACTAGTGTGACCACTCATGGTCTTACATGTCTTGACGTCCCATAGTCTCACCGTAGAATCTCTACTTCCCGATACGATGAACTCTGAATCACTGGATATAGCCACAGATCTTACATAACTAGTGTGACCACTCATGGTCTTACATGTCTTGACGTCCCATAGTCTCACCGTATAATCTTTACTTACGATACGATGAACTCTGAATCACTGGATATAGCCACAGATCATACATAACTAGTGTGACCACTCATGGTCTTACATGTCTTGACGTCCCATAGTCTCACCGTCTAATCATGACTTCCCGATACGATGAACTCTGAATCACTGGATATAGCCACAGATCTTACATAACTAGTGTGACCACTCATGGTCTTACATGTCTTGACGTCCCATAGTCTCACCGTATAATCATGACTTCCCGATACGATGAATTCTGAATCACTGGATATAGCCACAGATCATACATAACTAGTGTGACCACTCATGGTCTTACATGTCTTGACGTCCCATAGTCTCACCGTCTAATCATGACTTCCCGATACGATGAACTCTGAATCACTGGATATAGCCACAGATCATACATAACTAGTGTGACCACTCATGGTCTTACATGTCTTGACGTCCCATAGTCTCACCGTCTAATCATGACTTCCCGATACGATGAACTCTGAATCACTTGATATAGCCACAGATGATACATAACTAGTGTGACCACTCATGGTCTTACATGTCTTGACGTCCCATAGTCTCACCGTATAATCTCTACTTACGATACGATGAACTCTGAATCACTGGATATAGCCACAGATCATACATAACTAGTGTGACCACTCATGGTCTTACATGTCTTGACGTCCCATAGTCTCACCGTATAATCATGACTTCCCGATACGATGAACTCTGAATCACTTGATATAGCCACAGATGATACATAACTAGTGTGACCACTCATGGTCTTACATGTCTTGACGTCCCATAGTCTCACCGTATAATCTCTACTTACGATACGATGAACTCTGAATCACTGGATATAGCCACAGATCATACATAACTAGTGTGACCACTCATGGTCTTACATGTCTTGACGTCCCATAGTCTCACCTTATAATCATGACTTCCCGATACGATGAACTCTGAATCACTGGATATAGCCACAGATCATACATAACTAGTGTGACCACTCATGGTCTTACATGTCTTGACGTCCCATAGTCTCACCGTCTAATCATGACTTCCCGATACGATGAACTCTGAATCACTTGATATAGCCACAGATCATACTTAACTAGTGTGACCACTCATGGTCTTACATGTCTTGACGTCCCATAGTCTCACCGTCTAATCATGACTTCCCGATACGATGAACTCTGAATCACTGGATATAGCCACAGATCATACATAACTAGTGTGACCACTCATGGTCTTACATGTCTTGACGTCCCATAGTCTCACCGTCTAATCATGACTTCCCGATACGATGAACTCTGAATCACTTGATATAGCCACAGATGATACATAACTAGTGTGACCACTCATGGTCTTACATGTCTTGACGTCCCATAGTCTCACCGTATAATCTTTACTTACGATACGATGAACTCTGAATCACTGGATATAGCCACAGATCTTACATAACTAGTGTGACCACTCATGGTCTTACATGTCTTGACGTCCCATAGTCTCACCGTCTAATCATGACTTCCCGATACGATGAACTCTGAATCACTGGATATAGCCACAGCATATACATAACTAGTGTGACCACTCATGGTCTTACATGTCTTGACGTCCCATAGTCTCACCGTATAATCATGACTTCCCGATACGATGAACTCTGAATCACTGGATATAGCCACAGATCATACATAACTAGTGTGACCACTCATGGTCTTACATGTCTTGACGTCCCATAGTCTCACCGTCTAATCATGACTTCCCGATACGATGAACTCTGAATCACTGGATATAGCCACAGATCTTACATAACTAGTGTGACCACTCATGGTCTTACATGTCTTGACGTCCCATAGTCTCACCGTATAATCATGACTTCCCGATACGATGAACTCTGAATCACTGGATATAGCCACAGATCTTACATAACTAGTGTGACCACTCATGGTCTTACATGTCTTGACGTCCCATAGTCTCACCGTCTAATCATGACTTCCCGATACGATGAACTCTGAATCACTTGATATAGCCACAGATGATACATAACTAGTGTGACCACTCATGGTCTTACATGTCTTGACGTCCCATAGTCTCACCGTCTAATCATGACTTCCCGATACGATGAACTCTGAATCACTGGATATAGCCACAGATCATACATAACTAGTGTGACCACTCATGGTCTTACATGTCTTGACGTCCCATAGTCTCACCGTATAATCATGACTTCCCGATACGATGAACTCTGAATCACTGGATATAGCCACAGATCTTACATAACTAGTGTGACCACTCATGGTCTTACATGTCTTGACGTCCCATAGTCTCACCGTCTAATCATGACTTCCCGATACGATGAACTCTGAATCACTTGATATAGCCACAGATCATACATAACTAGTGTGACCACTCATGGTCTTACATGTCTTGACGTCCCATAGTCTCACCGTCTAATCATGACTTCCCGATACGATGAACTCTGAATCACTGGATATAGCCACAGATGATACATAACTAGTGTGACCACTCATGGTCTTACATGTCTTGACGTCCCATAGTCTCACCGTATAATCATGACTTCCCGATACGATGAACTCTGAATCACTTGATATAGCCACAGATGATACATAACTAGTGTGACCACTCATGGTCTTACATGTCTTGACGTCCCATAGTCTCACCGTATAATCATGACTTCCCGATACGATGAACTCTGAATCACTGGATATAGCCACAGATCATACATAACTAGTGTGACCACTCATGGTCTTACATGTCTTGACGTCCCATAGTCTCACCGTCTAATCATGACTTCCCGATACGATGAACTCTGAATCACTTGATATAGCCACAGATCATACATAACTAGTGTGACCACTCATGGTCTTACATGTCTTGACGTCCCATAGTCTCACCGTCTAATCATGACTTCCCGATACGATGAACTCTGAATCACTTGATATAGCCACAGATGATACATAACTAGTGTGACCACTCATGGTCTTACATGTCTTGACGTCCCATAGTCTCACCGTATAATCATGACTTCCCGATACGATGAACTCTGAATCACTGGATATAGCCACAGATCATACTTAACTAGTGTGACCACTCATGGTCTTACATGTCTTGACGTCCCATAGTCTCACCGTATAATCATGACTTCCCGATACGATGAACTCTGAATCACTGGATATAGCCACAGATCATACATAACTAGTGTGACCACTCATGGTCTTACATGTCTTGACGTCCCATAGTCTCACCGTCTAATCATGACTTCCCGATACGATGAACTCTGAATCACTGGATATAGCCACAGATCATACTTAACTAGTGTGACCACTCATGGTCTTACATGTCTTGACGTCCCATAGTCTCACCGTCTAATCATGACTTCCCGATACGATGAACTCTGAATCACTTGATATAGCCACAGATCATACATAACTAGTGTGACCACTCATGGTCTTACATGTCTTGACGTCCCATAGTCTCACCGTCTAATCATGACTTCCCGATACGATGAACTCTGAATCACTGGATATAGCCACAGATGATACATAACTAGTGTGACCACTCATGGTCTTACATGTCTTGACGTCCCATAGTCTCACCGTATAATCATGACTTCCCGATACGATGAACTCTGAATCACTTGATATAGCCACAGATGATACATAACTAGTGTGACCACTCATGGTCTTACATGTCTTGACGTCCCATAGTCTCACCGTATAATCATGACTTCCCGATACGATGAACTCTGAATCACTGGATATAGCCACAGATCATACATAACTAGTGTGACCACTCATGGTCTTACATGTCTTGACGTCCCATAGTCTCACCGTCTAATCATGACTTCCCGATACGATGAACTCTGAATCACTTGATATAGCCACAGATCATACATAACTAGTGTGACCACTCATGGTCTTACATGTCTTGACGTCCCATAGTCTCACCGTATAATCATGACTTCCCGATACGATGAACTCTGAATCACTTGATATAGCCACAGATGATACATAACTAGTGTGACCACTCATGGTCTTACATGTCTTGACGTCCCATAGTCTCACCGTCTAATCATGACTTCCCGATACGATGAACTCTGAATCACTGGATATAGCCACAGATCATACATAACTAGTGTGACCACTCATGGTCTTACATGTCTTGACGTCCCATAGTCTCACCGTATAATCATGACTTCCCGATACGATGAACTCTGAATCACTGGATATAGCCACAGATGATACATAACTAGTGTGACCACTCATGGTCTTACATGTCTTGACGTCCCATAGTCTCACCGTAGACTCTCTACTTCCGATACGATGAACTCTGAATCACTGGATATAGCCACAGATCATACATAACTAGTGTGACCACTCATGGTCTTACATGTCTTGACGTCCCATAGTCTCACCGTCTAATCATGACTTCCCGATACGATGAACTCTGAATCACTGGATATAGCCACAGATCATACATAACTAGTGTGACCACTCATGGTCTTACATGTCTTGACGTCCCATAGTCTCACCGTCTAATCATGACTTCCCGATACGATGAACTCTGAATCACTGGATATAGCCACAGATCATACATAACTAGTGTGACCACTCATGGTCTTACATGTCTTGACGTCCCATAGTCTCACCGTATAATCTCTACTTACGATACGATGAACTCTGAATCACTGGATATAGCCACAGATCATACATAACTAGTGTGACCACTCATGGTCTTACATGTCTTGACGTCCCATAGTCTCACCGTCTAATCATGACTTCCCGATACGATGAACTCTGAATCACTGGATATAGCCACAGATCATACATAACTAGTGTGACCACTCATGGTCTTACATGTCTTGACGTCCCATAGTCTCACCGTATAATCATGACTTCCCGATACGATGAACTCTGAATCACTGGATATAGCCACAGATCATACATAACTAGTGTGACCACTCATGGTCTTACATGTCTTGACGTCCCATAGTCTCACCGTATAATCTCTACTTACGATACGATGAACTCTGAATCACTGGATATAGCCACAGATCATACATAACTAGTGTGACCACTCATGGTCTTACATGTCTTGACGTCCCATAGTCTCACCGTATAATCTTTACTTACGATACGATGAACTCTGAATCACTTGATATAGCCACAGATCATACATAACTAGTGTGACCACTCATGGTCTTACATGTCTTGACGTCCCATAGTCTCACCGTATAATCTCTACTTACGATACGATGAACTCTGAATCACTGGATATAGCCACAGATCATACATAACTAGTGTGACCACTCATGGTCTTACATGTCTTGACGTCCCATAGTCTCACCGTCTAATCATGACTTCCCGATACGATGAACTCTGAATCACTGGATATAGCCACAGATGATACATAACTAGTGTGACCACTCATGGTCTTACATGTCTTGACGTCCCATAGTCTCACCGTATAATCATGACTTCCCGATACGATGAACTCTGAATCACTGGATATAGCCACAGATCATACATAACTAGTGTGACCACTCATGGTCTTACATGTCTTGACGTCCCATAGTCTCACCGTATAATCTTTACTTACGATACGATGAACTCTGAATCACTTGATATAGCCACAGATGATACATAACTAGTGTGACCACTCATGGTCTTACATGTCTTGACGTCCCATAGTCTCACCGTCTAATCATGACTTCCCGATACGATGAACTCTGAATCACTGGATATAGCCACAGCATATACATAACTAGTGTGACCACTCATGGTCTTACATGTCTTGACGTCCCATAGTCTCACCGTATAATCTCTACTTACGATACGATGAACTCTGAATCACTGGATATAGCCACAGATCATACATAACTAGTGTGACCACTCATGGTCTTACATGTCTTGACGTCCCATAGTCTCACCGTATGATAATGACTTCCCGATACGATGAACTCTGAATCACTGGATATAGCCACAGATCATACATAACTAGTGTGACCACTCATGGTCTTACATGTCTTGACGTCCCATAGTCTCACCGTCTAATCATGACTTCCCGATACGATGAACTCTGAATCACTGGATATAGCCACAGATCATACTTAACTAGTGTGACCACTCATGGTCTTACATGTCTTGACGTCCCATAGTCTCACCGTATAATCATGACTTCCCGATACGATGAACTCTGAATCACTGGATATAGCCACAGATCATACATAACTAGTGTGACCACTCATGGTCTTACATGTCTTGACGTCCCATAGTCTCACCGTCTAATCATGACTTCCCGATACGATGAACTCTGAATCACTGGATATAGCCACAGATCATACATAACTAGTGTGACCACTCATGGTCTTACATGTCTTGACGTCCCATAGTCTCACCGTATAATCTTTACTTACGATACGATGAACTCTGAATCACTGGATATAGCCACAGCATATACATAACTAGTGTGACC
This sequence comes from Loxodes magnus, assembly GCA_946699065.1. Lineage (NCBI taxonomy): Eukaryota > Ciliophora > Karyorelictea > Loxodida > Loxodidae > Loxodes > Loxodes magnus. The sequence continues at coordinate 21,715 of CAMPDV010004342.1, forward strand.
ACTCATGGTCTTACATGTCTTGACGTCCCATAGTCTCACATTCTAATCATGACTTCCCGATACGATGAACTCTGAATCACTGGATATAGCCACAGATCATACATAACTAGTGTGACCACTCATGGTCTTACATGTCTTGACGTCCCACAGTCTCACCGTCTAATCATGACTTCCCGATACGATGAACTCTGAATCACTGGATATAGCCACAGATCATACATAACTAGTGTGACCACTCATGGTCTTACATGTCTTGACGTCCCATAGTCTCACCGTCTAATCATGACTTCCCGATACGATGAACTCTGAATCACTGGATATAGCCACAGATCATACTTAACTAGTGTGACCACTCATGGTCTTACATGTCTTGACGTCCCATAGTCTCACCGTATAATCATGACTTCCCGATACGATGAACTCTGAATCACTGGATATAGCCACAGATCATACATAACTAGTGTGACCACTCATGGTCTTACATGTCTTGACGTCCCATAGTCTCACCGTATGATAATGACTTCCCGATACGATGAACTCTGAATCACTGGATATAGCCACAGATCATACATAACTAGTGTGACCACTCATGGTCTTACATGTCTTGACGTCCCATAGTCTCACCGTATAATCATGACTTCCCGATACGATGAACTCTGAATCACTGGATATAGCCACAGATCATACATAACTAGTGTGACCACTCATGGTCTTACATGTCTTGACGTCCCATAGTCTCACCGTCTAATCATGACTTCCCGATACGATGAACTCTGAATCACTGGATATAGCCACAGATCATACATAACTAGTGTGACCACTCATGGTCTTACATGTCTTGACGTCCCATAGTCTCACCGTCTAATCATGACTTCCCGATACGATGAACTCTGAATCACTGGATATAGCCACAGATCATACATAACTAGTGTGACCACTCATGGTCTTACATGTCTTGACGTCCCATAGTCTCACCGTCTAATCATGACTTCCCGATACGATGAACTCTGAATCACTGGATATAGCCACAGATCTTACATAACTAGTGTGACCACTCATGGTCTTACATGTCTTGACGTCCCATAGTCTCACCGTATAATCATGACTTCCCGATACGATGAACTCTGAATCACTGGATATAGCCACAGATCATACATAACTAGTGTGACCACTCATGGTCTTACATGTCTTGACGTCCCATAGTCTCACCGTATGATAATGACTTCCCGATACGATGAACTCTGAATCACTGGATATAGCCACAGATCATACATAACTAGTGTGACCACTCATGGTCTTACATGTCTTGACGTCCCATAGTCTCACCGTCTAATCATGACTTCCCGATACGATGAACTCTGAATCACTGGATATAGCCACAGCATATACATAACTAGTGTGACCACTCATGGTCTTACATGTCTTGACGTCCCATAGTCTCACCGTATAATCATGACTTCCCGATACGATGAACTCTGAATCACTTGATATAGCCACAGATCATACATAACTAGTGTGACCACTCATGGTCTTACATGTCTTGACGTCCCATAGTCTCACCGTATAATCTCTACTTACGATACGATGAACTCTGAATCACTGGATATAGCCACAGATCATACATAACTAGTGTGACCACTCATGGTCTTACATGTCTTGACGTCCCATAGTCTCACCGTATAATCATGACTTCCCGATACGATGAACTCTGAATCACTGGATATAGCCACAGATCATACATAACTAGTGTGACCACTCATGGTCTTACATGTCTTGACGTCCCATAGTCTCACCGTCTAATCATGACTTCCCGATACGATGAACTCTGAATCACTGGATATAGCCACAGATCATACATAACTAGTGTGACCACTCATGGTCTTACATGTCTTGACGTCCCATAGTCTCACCGTATGATAATGACTTCCCGATACGATGAACTCTGAATCACTGGATATAGCCACAGATCATACATAACTAGTGTGACCACTCATGGTCTTACATGTCTTGACGTCCCATAGTCTCACCGTATAATCATGACTTCCCGATACGATGAACTCTGAATCACTGGATATAGCCACAGATCTTACATAACTAGTGTGACCACTCATGGTCTTACATGTCTTGACGTCCCATAGTCTCACCGTATAATCATGACTTCCCGATACGATGAACTCTGAATCACTGGATATAGCCACAGATCTTACATAACTAGTGTGACCACTCATGGTCTTACATGTCTTGACGTCCCATAGTCTCACCGTCTAATCATGACTTCCCGATACGATGAACTCTGAATCACTGGATATAGCCACAGCATATACATAACTAGTGTGACCACTCATGGTCTTACATGTCTTGACGTCCCATAGTCTCACCGTATAATCTCTACTTACGATACGATGAACTCTGAATCACTGGATATAGCCACAGATCATACATAACTAGTGTGACCACTCATGGTCTTACATGTCTTGACGTCCCATAGTCTCACCGTATAATCTCTACTTACGATACGATGAACTCTGAATCACTGGATATAGCCACAGATCATACATAACTAGTGTGACCACTCATGGTCTTACATGTCTTGACGTCCCATAGTCTCACCGTCTAATCATGACTTCCCGATACGATGAACTCTGAATCACTGGATATAGCCACAGATCATACATAACTAGTGTGACCACTCATGGTCTTACATGTCTTGACGTCCCATAGTCTCACCGTATAATCATGACTTCCCGATACGATGAACTCTGAATCACTGGATATAGCCACAGATCATACATAACTAGTGTGACCACTCATGGTCTTACATGTCTTGACGTCCCATAGTCTCACCGTATGATAATGACTTCCCGATACGATGAACTCTGAATCACTGGATATAGCCACAGATCATACATAACTAGTGTGACCACTCATGGTCTTACATGTCTTGACGTCCCATAGTCTCACCGTCTAATCATGACTTCCCGATACGATGAACTCTGAATCACTGGATATAGCCACAGCATATACATAACTAGTGTGACCACTCATGGTCTTACATGTCTTGACGTCCCATAGTCTCACCGTCTAATCATGACTTCCCGATACGATGAACTCTGAATCACTGGATATAGCCACAGATCTTACATAACTAGTGTGACCACTCATGGTCTTACATGTCTTGACGTCCCATAGTCTCACCGTATGATAATGACTTCCCGATACGATGAACTCTGAATCACTGGATATAGCCACAGATCATACATAACTAGTGTGACCACTCATGGTCTTACATGTCTTGACGTCCCATAGTCTCACCGTATGATAATGACTTCCCGATACGATGAACTCTGAATCACTGGATATAGCCACAGATCATACATAACTAGTGTGACCACTCATGGTCTTACATGTCTTGACGTCCCATAGTCTCACCTTATAATCATGACTTCCCGATACGATGAACTCTGAATCACTGGATATAGCCACAGATCATACATAACTAGTGTGACCACTCATGGTCTTACATGTCTTGACGTCCCATAGTCTCACCGTCTAATCATGACTTCCCGATACGATGAACTCTGAATCACTGGATATAGCCACAGATCATACATAACTAGTGTGACCACTCATGGTCTTACATGTCTTGACGTCCCATAGTCTCACCGTCTAATCATGACTTCCCGATACGATGAACTCTGAATCACTGGATATAGCCACAGATCATACATAACTAGTGTGACCACTCATGGTCTTACATGTCTTGACGTCCCATAGTCTCACCGTATAATCATGACTTCCCGATACGATGAACTCTGAATCACTGGATATAGCCACAGATCATACATAACTAGTGTGACCACTCATGGTCTTACATGTCTTGACGTCCCATAGTCTCACCTTATAATCATGACTTCCCGATACGATGAACTCTGAATCACTGGATATAGCCACAGATCATACATAACTAGTGTGACCACTCATGGTCTTACATGTCTTGACGTCCCATAGTCTCACCGTATGATAATGACTTCCCGATACGATGAACTCTGAATCACTGGATATAGCCACAGATCATACATAACTAGTGTGACCACTCATGGTCTTACATGTCTTGACGTCCCATAGTCTCACCGTATAATCATGACTTCCCGATACGATGAACTCTGAATCACTGGATATAGCCACAGATCATACATAACTAGTGTGACCACTCATGGTCTTACATGTCTTGACGTCCCATAGTCTCACCGTCTAATCATGACTTCCCGATACGATGAACTCTGAATCACTGGATATAGCCACAGATCATACATAACTAGTGTGACCACTCATGGTCTTACATGTCTTGACGTCCCATAGTCTCACCGTCTAATCATGACTTCCCGATACGATGAACTCTGAATCACTGGATATAGCCACAGATCATACATAACTAGTGTGACCACTCATGGTCTTACATGTCTTGACGTCCCATAGTCTCACCGTATAATCTCTACTTACGATACGATGAACTCTGAATCACTGGATATAGCCACAGATCATACATAACTAGTGTGACCACTCATGGTCTTACATGTCTTGACGTCCCATAGTCTCACCGTCTAATCATGACTTCCCGATACGATGAACTCTGAATCACTGGATATAGCCACAGATCTTACATAACTAGTGTGACCACTCATGGTCTTACATGTCTTGACGTCCCATAGTCTCACCGTATAATCATGACTTCCCGATACGATGAACTCTGAATCACTGGATATAGCCACAGATCATACATAACTAGTGTGACCACTCATGGTCTTACATGTCTTGACGTCCCATAGTCTCACCGTATGATAATGACTTCCCGATACGATGAACTCTGAATCACTGGATATAGCCACAGATCATACATAACTAGTGTGACCACTCATGGTCTTACATGTCTTGACGTCCCATAGTCTCACCGTCTAATCATGACTTCCCGATACGATGAACTCTGAATCACTGGATATAGCCACAGCATATACATAACTAGTGTGACCACTCATGGTCTTACATGTCTTGACGTCCCATAGTCTCACCGTATAATCATGACTTCCCGATACGATGAACTCTGAATCACTTGATATAGCCACAGATCATACATAACTAGTGTGACCACTCATGGTCTTACATGTCTTGACGTCCCATAGTCTCACCGTATAATCTCTACTTACGATACGATGAACTCTGAATCACTGGATATAGCCACAGATCATACATAACTAGTGTGACCACTCATGGTCTTACATGTCTTGACGTCCCATAGTCTCACCGTATAATCATGACTTCCCGATACGATGAACTCTGAATCACTGGATATAGCCACAGATCATACATAACTAGTGTGACCACTCATGGTCTTACATGTCTTGACGTCCCATAGTCTCACCGTCTAATCATGACTTCCCGATACGATGAACTCTGAATCACTGGATATAGCCACAGATCATACATAACTAGTGTGACCACTCATGGTCTTACATGTCTTGACGTCCCATAGTCTCACCGTATAATCTCTACTTACGATACGATGAACTCTGAATCACTGGATATAGCCACAGATCATACATAACTAGTGTGACCACTCATGGTCTTACATGTCTTGACGTCCCATAGTCTCACCGTCTAATCATGACTTCCCGATACGATGAACTCTGAATCACTGGATATAGCCACAGATCATACATAACTAGTGTGACCACTCATGGTCTTACATGTCTTGACGTCCCATAGTCTCACCGTATAATCATGACTTCCCGATACGATGAACTCTGAATCACTGGATATAGCCACAGATCATACATAACTAGTGTGACCACTCATGGTCTTACATGTCTTGACGTCCCATAGTCTCACCGTATGATAATGACTTCCCGATACGATGAACTCTGAATCACTGGATATAGCCACAGATCATACATAACTAGTGTGACCACTCATGGTCTTACATGTCTTGACGTCCCATAGTCTCACCGTCTAATCATGACTTCCCGATACGATGAACTCTGAATCACTGGATATAGCCACAGCATATACATAACTAGTGTGACCACTCATGGTCTTACATGTCTTGACGTCCCATAGTCTCACCGTCTAATCATGACTTCCCGATACGATGAACTCTGAATCACTGGATATAGCCACAGATCTTACATAACTAGTGTGACCACTCATGGTCTTACATGTCTTGACGTCCCATAGTCTCACCGTATGATAATGACTTCCCGATACGATGAACTCTGAATCACTGGATATAGCCACAGATCATACATAACTAGTGTGACCACTCATGGTCTTACATGTCTTGACGTCCCATAGTCTCACCGTATGATAATGACTTCCCGATACGATGAACTCTGAATCACTGGATATAGCCACAGATCATACATAACTAGTGTGACCACTCATGGTCTTACATGTCTTGACGTCCCATAGTCTCACCTTATAATCATGACTTCCCGATACGATGAACTCTGAATCACTGGATATAGCCACAGATCATACATAACTAGTGTGACCACTCATGGTCTTACATGTCTTGACGTCCCATAGTCTCACCGTCTAATCATGACTTCCCGATACGATGAACTCTGAATCACTGGATATAGCCACAGATCATACATAACTAGTGTGACCACTCATGGTCTTACATGTCTTGACGTCCCATAGTCTCACCGTCTAATCATGACTTCCCGATACGATGAACTCTGAATCACTGGATATAGCCACAGATCATACATAACTAGTGTGACCACTCATGGTCTTACATGTCTTGACGTCCCATAGTCTCACCGTATAATCATGACTTCCCGATACGATGAACTCTGAATCACTGGATATAGCCACAGATCATACATAACTAGTGTGACCACTCATGGTCTTACATGTCTTGACGTCCCATAGTCTCACCTTATAATCATGACTTCCCGATACGATGAACTCTGAATCACTGGATATAGCCACAGATCATACATAACTAGTGTGACCACTCATGGTCTTACATGTCTTGACGTCCCATAGTCTCACCGTATGATAATGACTTCCCGATACGATGAACTCTGAATCACTGGATATAGCCACAGATCATACATAACTAGTGTGACCACTCATGGTCTTACATGTCTTGACGTCCCATAGTCTCACCGTATAATCATGACTTCCCGATACGATGAACTCTGAATCACTGGATATAGCCACAGATCATACATAACTAGTGTGACCACTCATGGTCTTACATGTCTTGACGTCCCATAGTCTCACCGTCTAATCATGACTTCCCGATACGATGAACTCTGAATCACTGGATATAGCCACAGATCATACATAACTAGTGTGACCACTCATGGTCTTACATGTCTTGACGTCCCATAGTCTCACCGTCTAATCATGACTTCCCGATACGATGAACTCTGAATCACTGGATATAGCCACAGATCATACATAACTAGTGTGACCACTCATGGTCTTACATGTCTTGACGTCCCATAGTCTCACCGTATAATCTCTACTTACGATACGATGAACTCTGAATCACTGGATATAGCCACAGATCATACATAACTAGTGTGACCACTCATGGTCTTACATGTCTTGACGTCCCATAGTCTCACCGTCTAATCATGACTTCCCGATACGATGAACTCTGAATCACTGGATATAGCCACAGATCTTACATAACTAGTGTGACCACTCATGGTCTTACATGTCTTGACGTCCCATAGTCTCACCGTATAATCATGACTTCCCGATACGATGAACTCTGAATCACTGGATATAGCCACAGATCATACATAACTAGTGTGACCACTCATGGTCTTACATGTCTTGACGTCCCATAGTCTCACCGTATGATAATGACTTCCCGATACGATGAACTCTGAATCACTGGATATAGCCACAGATCATACATAACTAGTGTGACCACTCATGGTCTTACATGTCTTGACGTCCCATAGTCTCACCGTCTAATCATGACTTCCCGATACGATGAACTCTGAATCACTGGATATAGCCACAGCATATACATAACTAGTGTGACCACTCATGGTCTTACATGTCTTGACGTCCCATAGTCTCACCGTATAATCATGACTTCCCGATACGATGAACTCTGAATCACTTGATATAGCCACAGATCATACATAACTAGTGTGACCACTCATGGTCTTACATGTCTTGACGTCCCATAGTCTCACCGTATAATCTCTACTTACGATACGATGAACTCTGAATCACTGGATATAGCCACAGATCATACATAACTAGTGTGACCACTCATGGTCTTACATGTCTTGACGTCCCATAGTCTCACCGTATAATCATGACTTCCCGATACGATGAACTCTGAATCACTGGATATAGCCACAGATCATACATAACTAGTGTGACCACTCATGGTCTTACATGTCTTGACGTCCCATAGTCTCACCGTCTAATCATGACTTCCCGATACGATGAACTCTGAATCACTGGATATAGCCACAGATCATACATAACTAGTGTGACCACTCATGGTCTTACATGTCTTGACGTCCCATAGTCTCACCGTATGATAATGACTTCCCGATACGATGAACTCTGAATCACTGGATATAGCCACAGATCATACATAACTAGTGTGACCACTCATGGTCTTACATGTCTTGACGTCCCATAGTCTCACCGTATAATCATGACTTCCCGATACGATGAACTCTGAATCACTGGATATAGCCACAGCATATACATAACTAGTGTGACCACTCATGGTCTTACATGTCTTGACGTCCCATAGTCTCACCGTATAATCATGACTTCCCGATACGATGAACTCTGAATCACTGGATATAGCCACAGATCTTACATAACTAGTGTGACCACTCATGGTCTTACATGTCTTGACGTCCCATAGTCTCACCGTCTAATCATGACTTCCCGATACGATGAACTCTGAATCACTGGATATAGCCACAGATCATACATAACTAGTGTGACCACTCATGGTCTTACATGTCTTGACGTCCCATAGTCTCACCGTCTAATCATGACTTCCCGATACGATGAACTCTGAATCACTGGATATAGCCACAGATCATACATAACTAGTGTGACCACTCATGGTCTTACATGTCTTGACGTCCCATAGTCTCACCGTATAATCTCTACTTACGATACGATGAACTCTGAATCACTGGATATAGCCACAGATCATACATAACTAGTGTGACCACTCATGGTCTTACATGTCTTGACGTCCCATAGTCTCACCGTCTAATCATGACTTCCCGATACGATGAACTCTGAATCACTGGATATAGCCACAGATCATACATAACTAGTGTGACCACTCATGGTCTTACATGTCTTGACGTCCCATAGTCTCACCGTATAATCATGACTTCCCGATACGATGAACTCTGAATCACTGGATATAGCCACAGATCATACATAACTAGTGTGACCACTCATGGTCTTACATGTCTTGACGTCCCATAGTCTCACCGTCTAATCATGACTTCCCGATACGATGAACTCTGAATCACTTGATATAGCCACAGATCATACATAACTAGTGTGACCACTCATGGTCTTACATGTCTTGACGTCCCATAGTCTCACCGTCTAATCATGACTTCCCGATACGATGAACTCTGAATCACTGGATATAGCCACAGCATATACATAACTAGTGTGACCACTCATGGTCTTACATGTCTTGACGTCCCATAGTCTCACCGTCTAATCATGACTTCCCGATACGATGAACTCTGAATCACTGGATATAGCCACAGATCTTACATAACTAGTGTGACCACTCATGGTCTTACATGTCTTGACGTCCCATAGTCTCACCGTATAATCTCTACTTACGATACGATGAACTCTGAATCACTGGATATAGCCACAGATCATACATAACTAGTGTGACCACTCATGGTCTTACATGTCTTGACGTCCCATAGTCTCACCGTATAATCATGACTTCCCGATACGATGAACTCTGAATCACTGGATATAGCCACAGATCATACATAACTAGTGTGACCACTCATGGTCTTACATGTCTTGACGTCCCATAGTCTCACCTTATAATCATGACTTCCCGATACGATGAACTCTGAATCACTGGATATAGCCACAGATCATACATAACTAGTGTGACCACTCATGGTCTTACATGTCTTGACGTCCCATAGTCTCACCGTCTAATCATGACTTCCCGATACGATGAACTCTGAATCACTGGATATAGCCACAGATCATACATAACTAGTGTGACCACTCATGGTCTTACATGTCTTGACGTCCCATAGTCTCACCGTCTAATCATGACTTCCCGATACGATGAACTCTGAATCACTGGATATAGCCACAGATCATACATAACTAGTGTGACCACTCATGGTCTTACATGTCTTGACGTCCCATAGTCTCACCGTATAATCTCTACTTACGATACGATGAACTCTGAATCACTGGATATAGCCACAGATCATACATAACTAGTGTGACCACTCATGGTCTTACATGTCTTGACGTCCCATAGTCTCACCGTCTAATCATGACTTCCCGATACGATGAACTCTGAATCACTGGATATAGCCACAGCATATACATAACTAGTGTGACCACTCATGGTCTTACATGTCTTGACGTCCCATAGTCTCACCGTATAATCATGACTTCCCGATACGATGAACTCTGAATCACTTGATATAGCCACAGATGATACATAACTAGTGTGACCACTCATGGTCTTACATGTCTTGACGTCCCATAGTCTCACCGTATAATCTCTACTTACGATACGATGAACTCTGAATCACTGGATATAGCCACAGATCATACATAACTAGTGTGACCACTCATGGTCTTACATGTCTTGACGTCCCATAGTCTCACCGTATAATCATGACTTCCCGATACGATGAACTCTGAATCACTGGATATAGCCACAGATCTTACATAACTAGTGTGACCACTCATGGTCTTACATGTCTTGACGTCCCATAGTCTCACCGTCTAATCATGACTTCCCGATACGATGAACTCTGAATCACTGGATATAGCCACAGCATATACATAACTAGTGTGACCACTCATGGTCTTACATGTCTTGACGTCCCATAGTCTCACCGTATAATCTCTACTTACGATACGATGAACTCTGAATCACTGGATATAGCCACAGATCATACATAACTAGTGTGACCACTCATGGTCTTACATGTCTTGACGTCCCATAGTCTCACCGTATAATCTCTACTTACGATACGATGAACTCTGAATCACTTGATATAGCCACAGATGATACATAACTAGTGTGACCACTCATGGTCTTACATGTCTTGACGTCCCATAGTCTCACCGTATAATCATGACTTCCCAATACGATGAACTCTGAATCACTGGATATAGCCACAGATCATACATAACTAGTGTGACCACTCATGGTCTTACATGTCTTGACGTCCCATAGTCTCACCGTATAATCATGACTTCCCGATACGATGAACTCTGAATCACTGGATATAGCCACAGATCATACATAACTAGTGTGACCACTCATGGTCTTACATGTCTTGACGTCCCATAGTCTCACCGTATAATCATGACTTCCCGATACGATGAACTCTGAATCACTGGATATAGCCACAGATCATACATAACTAGTGTGACCACTCATGGTCTTACATGTCTTGACGTCCCATAGTCTCACCGTCTAATCATGACTTCCCGATACGATGAACTCTGAATCACTGGATATAGCCACAGATCATACATAACTAGTGTGACCACTCATGGTCTTACATGTCTTGACGTCCCATAGTCTCACCGTATGATAATGACTTCCCGATACGATGAACTCTGAATCACTGGATATAGCCACAGATCATACATAACTAGTGTGACCACTCATGGTCTTACATGTCTTGACGTCCCATAGTCTCACCGTATAATCATGACTTCCCGATACGATGAACTCTGAATCACTGGATATAGCCACAGATCTTACATAACTAGTGTGACCACTCATGGTCTTACATGTCTTGACGTCCCATAGTCTCACCGTATAATCATGACTTCCCGATACGATGAACTCTGAATCACTGGATATAGCCACAGATCTTACATAACTAGTGTGACCACTCATGGTCTTACATGTCTTGACGTCCCATAGTCTCACCGTCTAATCATGACTTCCCGATACGATGAACTCTGAATCACTGGATATAGCCACAGCATATACATAACTAGTGTGACCACTCATGGTCTTACATGTCTTGACGTCCCATAGTCTCACCGTATAATCTCTACTTACGATACGATGAACTCTGAATCACTGGATATAGCCACAGATCATACATAACTAGTGTGACCACTCATGGTCTTACATGTCTTGACGTCCCATAGTCTCACCGTATAATCTCTACTTACGATACGATGAACTCTGAATCACTGGATATAGCCACAGATCATACATAACTAGTGTGACCACTCATGGTCTTACATGTCTTGACGTCCCATAGTCTCACCGTCTAATCATGACTTCCCGATACGATGAACTCTGAATCACTGGATATAGCCACAGATCATACATAACTAGTGTGACCACTCATGGTCTTACATGTCTTGACGTCCCATAGTCTCACCGTATAATCATGACTTCCCGATACGATGAACTCTGAATCACTGGATATAGCCACAGATCATACATAACTAGTGTGACCACTCATGGTCTTACATGTCTTGACGTCCCATAGTCTCACCGTCTAATCATGACTTCCCGATACGATGAACTCTGAATCACTTGATATAGCCACAGATCATACATAACTAGTGTGACCACTCATGGTCTTACATGTCTTGACGTCCCATAGTCTCACCGTCTAATCATGACTTCCCGATACGATGAACTCTGAATCACTGGATATAGCCACAGCATATACATAACTAGTGTGACCACTCATGGTCTTACATGTCTTGACGTCCCATAGTCTCACCGTCTAATCATGACTTCCCGATACGATGAACTCTGAATCACTGGATATAGCCACAGATCTTACATAACTAGTGTGACCACTCATGGTCTTACATGTCTTGACGTCCCATAGTCTCACCGTATGATAATGACTTCCCGATACGATGAACTCTGAATCACTGGATATAGCCACAGATCATACATAACTAGTGTGACCACTCATGGTCTTACATGTCTTGACGTCCCATAGTCTCACCGTATAATCATGACTTCCCGATACGATGAACTCTGAATCACTGGATATAGCCACAGATCATACATAACTAGTGTGACCACTCATGGTCTTACATGTCTTGACGTCCCATAGTCTCACCTTATAATCATGACTTCCCGATACGATGAACTCTGAATCACTGGATATAGCCACAGATCATACATAACTAGTGTGACCACTCATGGTCTTACATGTCTTGACGTCCCATAGTCTCACCGTATGATAATGACTTCCCGATACGATGAACTCTGAATCACTGGATATAGCCACAGATCATACATAACTAGTGTGACCACTCATGGTCTTACATGTCTTGACGTCCCATAGTCTCACCGTATAATCATGACTTCCCGATACGATGAACTCTGAATCACTGGATATAGCCACAGATCATACATAACTAGTGTGACCACTCATGGTCTTACATGTCTTGACGTCCCATAGTCTCACCGTCTAATCATGACTTCCCGATACGATGAACTCTGAATCACTGGATATAGCCACAGATCATACATAACTAGTGTGACCACTCATGGTCTTACATGTCTTGACGTCCCATAGTCTCACCGTCTAATCATGACTTCCCGATACGATGAACTCTGAATCACTGGATATAGCCACAGATCATACATAACTAGTGTGACCACTCATGGTCTTACATGTCTTGACGTCCCATAGTCCTCACCGTATAATCTCTACTTACGATACGATGAACTCTGAATCACTGGATATAGCCACAGATCATACATAACTAGTGTGACCACTCATGGTCTTACATGTCTTGACGTCCCATAGTCTCACCGTCTAATCATGACTTCCCGATACGATGAACTCTGAATCACTGGATATAGCCACAGCATATACATAACTAGTGTGACCACTCATGGTCTTACATGTCTTGACGTCCCATAGTCTCACCGTATAATCATGACTTCCCGATACGATGAACTCTGAATCACTTGATATAGCCACAGATGATACATAACTAGTGTGACCACTCATGGTCTTACATGTCTTGACGTCCCATAGTCTCACCGTATAATCTCTACTTACGATACGATGAACTCTGAATCACTGGATATAGCCACAGATCATACATAACTAGTGTGACCACTCATGGTCTTACATGTCTTGACGTCCCATAGTCTCACCGTATAATCATGACTTCCCGATACGATGAACTCTGAATCACTGGATATAGCCACAGATCTTACATAACTAGTGTGACCACTCATGGTCTTACATGTCTTGACGTCCCATAGTCTCACCGTCTAATCATGACTTCCCGATACGATGAACTCTGAATCACTGGATATAGCCACAGCATATACATAACTAGTGTGACCACTCATGGTCTTACATGTCTTGACGTCCCATAGTCTCACCGTATAATCTCTACTTACGATACGATGAACTCTGAATCACTTGATATAGCCACAGATGATACATAACTAGTGTGACCACTCATGGTCTTACATGTCTTGACGTCACATAGTCTCACCGTATAATCATGACTTCCCAATACGATGAACTCTGAATCACTGGATATAGCCACAGATCATACATAACTAGTGTGACCCACTCATGGTCTTACATGTCTTGACGTCCCATAGTCTCACCGTATAATCATGACTTCCCGATACGATGAACTCTGAATCACTGGATATAGCCACAGATCATACATAACTAGTGTGACCACTCATGGTCTTACATGTCTTGACGTCCCATAGTCTCACCGTCTAATCATGACTTCCCGATACGATGAACTCTGAATCACTTGATATAGCCACAGATGATACATAACTAGTGTGACCACTCATGGTCTTACATGTCTTGACGTCCCATAGTCTCACCGTCTAATCATGACTTCCCGATACGATGAACTCTGAATCACTGGATATAGCCACAGCATATACATAACTAGTGTGACCACTCATGGTCTTACATGTCTTGACGTCCCATAGTCTCACCGTCTAATCATGACTTCCCGATACGATGAACTCTGAATCACTGGATATAGCCACAGATCTTACATAACTAGTGTGACCACTCATGGTCTTACATGTCTTGACGTCCCATAGTCTCACCGTATAATCTCTACTTACGATACGATGAACTCTGAATCACTGGATATAGCCACAGATCATACATAACTAGTGTGACCACTCATGGTCTTACATGTCTTGACGTCCCATAGTCTCACCGTATAATCATGACTTCCGATACGATGAACTCTGAATCACTGGATATAGCCACAGATCATACATAACTAGTGTGACCACTCATGGTCTTACATGTCTTGACGTCCCATAGTCTCACCTTATAATCATGACTTCCCGATACGATGAACTCTGAATCACTGGATATAGCCACAGATCATACATAACTAGTGTGACCACTCATGGTCTTACATGTCTTGACGTCCCATAGTCTCACCGTATAATCTCTACTTACGATACGATGAACTCTGAATCACTGGATATAGCCACAGATCATACATAACTAGTGTGACCACTCATGGTCTTACATGTCTTGACGTCCCATAGTCTCACCGTCTAATCATGACTTCCCGATACGATGAACTCTGAATCACTGGATATAGCCACAGATCATACATAACTAGTGTGACCACTCATGGTCTTACATGTCTTGACGTCCCATAGTCTCACCGTATAATCATGACTTCCCGATACGATGA
>CAMPDV010004343.1:0-39235 GCA_946699065.1 Loxodes magnus
CCTCACTTTTCTATATCCTCATAACTTCTATTTATCTCTAACTTTCAGTAATTCTAAAAACTGAAATTCTTTCTTCTTTTTCTTACTTTACTTCCTCACTTTTCTAAATTCTTATAACTTCTATTTATCTCTAACTTTCAGTAATTCTAAAAATTGAAATTCTTTCTTCTTTTCTTACTTTACTTCCTCACTTTTCTATATCCTTATAACTTCTATTTATCTCTAACTTTCAGTAATTCTAAAAATTGAAATTCTTTCTTCTTTTCTTACTTTACTTCCTCACTTTTCTATATCCTTATAACAACTATTTATCTCTAACTTTCAGCAATTCTAAAAATTGAAATTCTTTCTTCTTTTCTTACTTTACTTCCTCACTTTTCTAAATTCTTATAACTTCTATTTATCTCTAAGTTTCAGCAATTCTAAAAACTGAAATTCTTTCTTCTTTTCTTGCTTTACTTCCTCACTTTTTCTAAATTCTTATAACAACTATTTATCTCTAAGTTTCAGTAAGTCTAAAAACTGAAATTCTTTCTTCTTTTCTTACTTTACTTCCTCACTTTTCTAAATTCTTATAACAACTATTTATCTCTAACTTTCAGTAATTCTAAAAATTGAAATTCTTTCTTCTTTTCTTACTTTACTTCCTCACTTTTCTATATCCTTATAACTTCTATTTATCTCTAACTTTTCAGTAATTCTAAAAACTGAAATTCTTTCTTCTTTTCTTACTTTACTTCCTTACTTTTCTATATCCTCATAACTTCTATTTATCTCTAACTTTCAGTAATTCTAAAAACTGAAATTCTTTCTTCTTTTCTTACTTTACTTCCTTACTTTTCTATATCCTCATAACAACTATTTATCTCTAACTTTCAGTAATTCTAAAAACTGAAATTCTTTCTTCTTTTCTTACTTTACTTCCTTACTTTTCTATATCCTCATAACAACTATTTATCTCTAACTTTCAGTAATTCTAAAAACTGAAATTCTTTCTTCTTTTCTTACTTTACTTCCTTACTTTTCTATATCCTTATAACTTCTATTTATCTCTAAGTTTCAGTAATTCTAAAAATTGAAATTCTTTCTTCTTTTCTTACTTTACTTCCTCACTTTTCTAAATCCTTATAACTTCTATTTATCTCTAAGTTTCAGCAATTCTAAAAATTGAAATTCTTTCTTCTTTTCTTACTTTACTTCCTCACTTTTCTATATCCTTATAACTTCTATTTATCTCTAACTTTCAGTAATTCTAAAAACTGAAATTCTTTCTTCTTTTCTTACTTTACTTCCTTACTTTTCTATATCCTTATAACTTCTATTTATCTCTAACTTTCAGTAATTCTAAAAACTGAAATTCTTTCTTCTTTTCTTACTTTACTTCCTCACTTTTCTATATCCTTATAACTTCTATTTATCTCTAACTTTCAGTAATTCTAAAAACTGAAATTCTTTCTTCTTTTCTTACTTTACTTCCTCACTTTTCTATATCCTTATAACTTCTATTTATCTCTAACTTTCAGTAATTCTAAAAACTGAAATTCTTTCTTCTTTTCTTACTTTACTTCCTCACTTTTCTAAATCCTTATAACTTCTATTTATCTCTAACTTTCAGTAATTCTAAAAACTGAAATTATTTCTTCTTTTCTTACTTTACTTCCTCACTTTTCTAAATTCTTATAACTTCTATTTATCTCTAACTTTCACTAATTCTAAAAACTGAAATTCTTTCTTCTATTCTTACTTTACTTCCTCACTTTTCTATATCCTTATAACAACTATTTATCTCTAAGTTTCAGTAATTCTAAAAACTGAAATTCTTTCTTCTTTTCTTACTTTACTTCCTCACTTTTCTAAATTCTTATAACTTCTATTTATCTCTAACTTTCAGTAATTCTAAAAACTGAAATTCTTTCTTCTTTTCTTACTTTACTTCCTCACTTTTCTATATCCTTATAACAACTATTTATCTCTAACTTTCAGTAAGTCTAAAAACTGAAATTCTTTCTTCTTTTCTTACTTTACTTCCTTACTTTTCTATATCCTTATAACTTCTATTTATCTCTAACTTTCAGTAATTCTAAAAATTGAAATTCTTTCTTCTTTTCTTACTTTACTTCCTCACTTTTCTATATCCTTATAACAACTATTTATCTCTAACTTTCACTAATTCTAAAAACTGAAATTCTTTCTTCTTTTCTTACTTTACTTCCTCACTTTTCTAAATTCTTATAACTTCTATTTATCTCTAAGTTTCACTAATTCTAAAAACTGAAATTCTTTCTTCTTTTCTTACTTTACTTCCTCACTTTTCTATATCCTTATAACTTCTATTTATCTCTAACTTTCAGCAATTCTAAAAACTGAAATTCTTTCTTCTTTTCTTACTTTACTTCCTCACTTTTCTAAATTCTTATAACTTCTATTTATCTCTAACTTTCACTAATTCTAAAAACTGAAATTCTTTCTTCTTTTCTTACTTTACTTCCTCACTTTTCTATATCCTTATAACTTCTATTTATCTCTAACTTTCAGTAATTCTAAAAACTGAAATTCTTTCTTCTTTTCTTACTTTACTTCCTCACTTTTCTATATCCTTATAACTTTACTTCCTCACTTTTCTATATCCTATAACAACTATTTATCTCTAAGTTTCAGCAATTCTAAAAATTGAAATTCTTTCTTCTTTTCTTACTTTACTTCCTCACTTTTCTAAATTCTTATAACTTCTATTTATCTCTAACTTTCAGTAATTCTAAAAACTGAAATTCTTTCTTCTTTTCTTACTTTACTTCCTCACTTTTCTATATCCTTATAACAACTATTTATCTCTAAGTTTCAGCAATTTAAAAACTGAAATTCTTTCTTCTTTTCTTACTTTACTTCCTCACTTTTCTATATCCTTATAACTTCTATTTATCTCTAAGTTTCAGCAATTCTAAAAACTGAAATTCTTTCTTCTTTTCTTACTTTACTTCCTCACTTTTCTATATCCTTATAACAACTATTTATCTCTAACTTTCAGTAATTCTAAAAACTGAAATTCTTTCTTCTTTTCTTACTTTACTTCCTCACTTTTCTATATCCTTATAACAACTATTTATCTCTAACTTTCACTAATTCTAAAAACTGAAATTCTTTCTTCTTTTCTTACTTTACTTCCTCACTTTTCTAAATTCTTATAACTTCTATTTATCTCTAAGTTTCACTAATTCTAAAAACTGAAATTCTTTCTTCTTTTCTTACTTTACTTCCTCACTTTTCTAAATTCTTATAACTTCTATTTATCTCTAAGTTTCAGCAATTCTAAAAACTGAAATTCTTTCTTCTTTTCTTACTTTACTTCCTCACTTTTCTAAATTCTTATAACTTCTATTTATCTCTAACTTTCACTAATTCTAAAAACTGAAATTCTTTCTTCTTTTCTTACTTTACTTCCTCACTTTTCTATATCCTTATAACTTCTATTTATCTCTAACTTTCAGTAATTCTAAAAACTGAAATTCTTTCTTCTTTTCTTACTTTACTTCCTCACTTTTCTATATCCTTATAACTTCTATTTATCTCTAAGTTTCAGCAATTCTAAAAACTGAAATTCTTTCTTCTTTTCTTACTTTACTTCCTCACTTTTCTAAATTCTTATAACTTCTATTTATCTCTAAGTTTCAGTAATTCTAAAAACTGAAATTCTTTCTTCTTTTCTTACTTTACTTCCTCACTTTTCTAAATCCTTATAACAACTATTTATCTCTAACTTTCAGTAATTCTAAAATTTGAAATTCTTTCTTCTTTTCTTACTTTACTTCCTCACTTTTCTAAATTCTTATAACTTCTATTTATCTCTAACTTTCAGTAATTCTAAAAATTGAAATTCTTTCTTCTTTTCTTACTTTACTTCCTCACTTTTCTAAATTCTTATAACTTCTATTTATCTCTAACTTTCAGTAATTCTAAAAATTGAAATTCTTTCTTCTTTTCTTACTTTACTTCCTCACTTTTCTATATCCTTATAACTTCTATTTATCTCTAACTTTCAGCAATTCTAAAAACTGAAATTCTTTCTTCTTTTCTTACTTTACTTCCTCACTTTTCTATATCCTTATAACAACTATTTATCTCTAAGTTTCAGCAATTCTAAAAATTGAAATTCTTTCTTCTTTTCTTACTTTACTTCCTCACTTTTCTAAATTCTTATAACTTCTATTTATCTCTAACTTTCACTAATTCTAAAAACTGAAATTCTTTCTTCTATTCTTACTTTACTTCCTCACTTTTCTATATCCTTATAACAACTATTTATCTCTAACTTTCAGTAATTCTAAAAACTGAAATTCTTTCTTCTTTTCTTACTTTACTTCCTCACTTTTCTAAATTCTTATAACTTCTATTTATCTCTAACTTTCAGTAATTCTAAAAACTGAAATTCTTTCTTCTTTTCTTACTTTACTTCCTCACTTTTCTATATCCTTATAACAACTATTTATCTCTAACTTTCAGCAATTCTAAAAACTGAAATTCTTTCTTCTTTTCTTACTTTACTTCCTCACTTTTCTATATCCTTATAACTTCTATTTATCTCTAAGTTTCAGCAATTCTAAAAATTGAAATTCTTTCTTCTTTTCTTACTTTACTTCCTCACTTTTCTATATCCTTATAACAACTATTTATCTCTAACTTTCAGTAATTCTAAAAACTGAAATTCTTTCTTCTTTTCTTACTTTACTTTACTTCCTCACTTTTCTATATCCTTATAACTTCTATTTATCTCTAACTTTCAGTAATTCTAAAAACTGAAATTCTTTCTTCTTTTCTTACTTTACTTCCTCACTTTTCTATATCCTTATAACTTCTATTTATCTCTAACTTTCAGTAATTCTAAAAACTGAAATTCTTTCTTCTTTTCTTACTTTACTTCCTCACTTTTCTATATCCTTATAACTTCTATTTATCTCTAACTTTCAGCAATTCTAAAAACTGAAATTCTTTCTTCTTTTCTTACTTTAATTCTTTCTTCTTTTCTTACTTTACTTCCTCACTTTTCTAAATTCTTATAACTTCTATTTATCTCTAACTTTCAGTAATTCTAAAAATTGAAATTCTTTCTTCTTTTCTTACTTTACTTCCTCACTTTTCTATATCCTTATAACTTCTATTTATCTCTAACTTTCAGCAATTCTAAAAACTGAAATTCTTTCTTCTTTTCTTACTTTACTTCCTCACTTTTCTATATCCTTATAACTTCTATTTATCTCTAAGTTTCAGTAATTCTAAAAACTGAAATTCTTTCTTCTTTTCTTACTTTACTTCCTCACTTTTCTATATCCTTATAACTTCTATTTATCTCTAACTTTCAGTAATTCTAAAAACTGAAATTCTTTCTTCTTTTCTTACTTTACTTCCTCACTTTTCTATATCCTTATAACTTCTATTTATCTCTAACTTTCAGTAATTCTAAAAATTGAAATTCTTTCTTCTTTTCTTACTTTACTTCCTCACTTTTCTATATCCTTATAACTTCTATTTATCTCTAACTTTCAGTAATTCTAAAAACTGAAATTCTTTCTTCTTTTCTTACTTTACTTCCTCACTTTTCTATATCCTTATAACAACTATTTATCTCTAACTTTCAGTAATTCTAAAAACTGAAATTCTTTCTTCTTTTCTTACTTTACTTCCTCACTTTTCTAAATTCTTATAACTTCTATTTATCTCTAACTTTCACTAATTCTAAAAATTGAAATTCTTTCTTCTTTTCTTACTTTACTTCCTCACTTTTCTATATCCTTATAACAACTATTTATCTCTAAGTTTCAGCAATTCTAAAAACTGAAATTCTTTCTTCTTTTCTTACTTTACTTCCTCACTTTTCTATATTCTTATAACTTCTATTTATCTCTAACTTTCAGTAATTCTAAAAATTGAAATTCTTTCTTCTTTTCTTACTTTACTTCCTCACTTTTCTATATCCTTATAACTTCTATTTATCTCTAACTTTCAGTAATTCTAAAAATTGAAATTCTTTCTTCTTTTCTTACTTTATTCTAAAAATCAGCTGAAATTCTTTCTTCTTTTCTTACTTTACTTCCTCACTTTTCTAAATTCTTATAACTTCTATTTATCTCTAACTTTCAGTAATTCTAAAAATTGAAATTCTTTCTTCTTTTCTTACTTTACTTCCTCACTTTTCTAAATTCTTATAACTTCTATTTATCTCTAACTTTCAGTAATTCTAAAAATTGAAATTCTTTCTTCTTTTCTTACTTTACTTCCTCACTTTTCTATATCCTTATAACTTCTATTTATCTCTAACTTTCAGTAATTCTAAAAACTGAAATTCTTTCTTCTTTTCTTACTTTACTTCCTCACTTTTCTAAATTCTTATAACTTCTATTTATCTCTAAGTTTCAGTAATTCTAAAAACTGAAATTCTTTCTTCTTTTCTTACTTTACTTCCTCACTTTTCTATATCCTTATAACAACTATTTATCTCTAAGTTTCAGCAATTCTAAAAACTGAAATTCTTTCTTCTTTTCTTACTTTACTTCCTCACTTTTCTATATCCTTATAACTTCTATTTATCTCTAAGTTTCAGCAATTCTAAAAACTGAAATTCTTTCTTCTTTTCTTACTTTACTTCCTCACTTTTCTATATCCTTATAACAACTATTTATCTCTAACTTTCAGTAATTCTAAAAACTGAAATTCTTTCTTCTTTTCTTACTTTACTTCCTCACTTTTCTAAATTCTTATAACTTCTATTTATCTCTAACTTTCACTAATTCTAAAAATTGAAATTCTTTCTTCTTTTCTTACTTTACTTCCTCACTTTTCTATATCCTTATAACAACTATTTATCTCTAAGTTTCAGCAATTCTAAAAACTGAAATTCTTTCTTCTTTTCTTACTTTACTTCCTCACTTTTCTATATCCTTATAACTTCTATTTATCTCTAACTTTCACTAATTCTAAAAATTGAAATTCTTTCTTCTTTTCTTACTTTACTTCCTCACTTTTCTATATCCTTATAACAACTATTTATCTCTAAGTTTCAGCAATTCTAAAAACTGAAATTCTTTCTTCTTTTCTTACTTTACTTCCTCACTTTTCTAAATTCTTATAACTTCTATTTATCTCTAACTTTCAGTAAGTCTAAAAACTGAAATTCTTTCTTCTTTTCTTACTTTACTTCCTCACTTTTCTATATCCTTATAACAACTATTTATCTCTAAGTTTCAGCAATTCTAAAAACTGAAATTCTTTCTTGTTTTCTTACTTTACTTCCTCACTTTTCTAAATTCTTATAACTTCTATTTATCTCTAACTTTCAGTAATTCTAAAAATTGAAATTCTTTCTTCTTTTCTTACTTTACTTCCTCACTTTTCTAAATTCTTATAACTTCTATTTATCTCTAAGTTTCAGCAATTCTAAAAACTGAAATTCTTTCTTCTTTTCTTACTTTACTTCCTCACTTTTCTAAATCCTTATAACAACTATTTATCTCTAACTTTCAGTAATTCTAAAATTTGAAATTCTTTCTTCTTTTCTTACTTTACTTCCTCACTTTTCTAAATTCTTATAACTTCTATTTATCTCTAACTTTCAGTAATTCTAAAAATTGAAATTCTTTCTTCTTTTCTTACTTTACTTCCTCACTTTTCTAAATTCTTATAACTTCTATTTATCTCTAAGTTTCAGTAATTCTAAAAACTGAAATTCTTTCTTCTTTTCTTACTTTACTTCCTCACTTTTCTAAATCCTTATAACAACTATTTATCTCTAACTTTCAGTAATTCTAAAAACTGAAATTATTTCTTCTTTTCTTACTTTACTTCCTCACTTTTCTAAATTCTTATAACTTCTATTTATCTCTAACTTTCACTAATTCTAAAAACTGAAATTCTTTCTTCTATTCTTACTTTACTTCCTCACTTTTCTATATCCTTATAACAACTATTTATCTCTAAGTTTCAGTAATTCTAAAAACTGAAATTCTTTCTTCTTTTCTTACTTTACTTCCTCACTTTTCTAAATTCTTATAACTTCTATTTATCTCTAACTTTCAGTAATTCTAAAAACTGAAATTCTTTCTTCTTTTCTTACTTTACTTCCTCACTTTTCTATATCCTTATAACAACTATTTATCTCTAACTTTCAGTAAGTCTAAAAACTGAAATTCTTTCTTCTTTTCTTACTTTACTTCCTTACTTTTCTATATCCTTATAACTTCTATTTATCTCTAACTTTCAGTAATTCTAAAAATTGAAATTCTTTCTTCTTTTCTTACTTTACTTCCTTACTTTTCTAAATTCTTATAACTTCTATTTATCTCTAACTTTCAGTAATTCTAAAAACTGAAATTCTTTCTTCTTTTCTTACTTTACTTCCTCACTTTTCTAAATCCTTATAACAACTATTTATCTCTAACTTTCAGTAATTCTAAAAACTGAAATTATTTCTTCTTTTCTTACTTTACTTCCTCACTTTTCTAAATTCTTATAACTTCTATTTATCTCTAACTTTCACTAATTCTAAAAACTGAAATTCTTTCTTCTATTCTTACTTTACTTCCTCACTTTTCTATATCCTTATAACAACTATTTATCTCTAAGTTTCAGTAATTCTAAAAACTGAAATTCTTTCTTCTTTTCTTACTTTACTTCCTCACTTTTCTAAATTCTTATAACTTCTATTTATCTCTAACTTTCAGTAATTCTAAAAACTGAAATTCTTTCTTCTTTTCTTACTTTACTTCCTCACTTTTCTATAACTTATAACAACTATTTATCTCTAACTTTCAGTAAGTCTAAAAACTGAAATTCTTTCTTCTTTTCTTACTTTACTTCCTTACTTTTCTATATCCTTATAACTTCTATTTATCTCTAACTTTCAGTAATTCTAAAAATTGAAATTCTTTCTTCTTTTCTTACTTTACTTCCTCACTTTTCTATATCCTTATAACAACTATTTATCTCTAACTTTCACTAATTCTAAAAACTGAAATTCTTTCTTCTTTTCTTACTTTACTTCCTCACTTTTCTAAATTCTTATAACTTCTATTTATCTCTAAGTTTCACTAATTCTAAAAACTGAAATTCTTTCTTCTTTTCTTACTTTACTTCCTCACTTTTCTATATCCTTATAACTTCTATTTATCTCTAACTTTCAGCAATTCTAAAAACTGAAATTCTTTCTTCTTTTCTTACTTTACTTCCTCACTTTTCTAAATTCTTATAACTTCTATTTATCTCTAACTTTCACTAATTCTAAAAACTGAAATTCTTTCTTCTTTTCTTACTTTACTTCCTCACTTTTCTATATCCTTATAACTTCTATTTATCTCTAAGTTTCAGCAATTCTAAAAACTGAAATTCTTTCTTCTTTTCTTACTTTACTTCCTCACTTTTCTAAATTCTTATAACTTCTATTTATCTCTAAGTTTCAGCAATTCTAAAAACTGAAATTCTTTCTTCTTTTCTTACTTTACTTCCTCACTTTTCTAAATTCTTATAACTTCTATTTATCTCTAAGTTTCAGCAATTCTAAAAACTGAAATTCTTTCTTCTTTTCTTACTTTACTTCCTCACTTTTCTATATCCTTATAACTTCTATTTATCTCTAACTTTCACTAATTCTAAAAACTGAAATTCTTTCTTCTTTTCTTACTTTACTTCCTCACTTTTCTATATCCTTATAACTTCTATTTATCTCTAACTTTCACTAATTCTAAAAACTGAAATTCTTTCTTCTTTTCTTACTTTACTTCCTCACTTTTCTAAATCCTTATAACTTCTATTTATCTCTAAGTTTCAGCAATTCTAAAAATTGAAATTCTTTCTTCTTTTCTTACTTTACTTCCTCACTTTTCTATATCCTTATAACTTCTATTTATCTCTAACTTTCAGTATTTCTAAAAACTGAAATTCTTTCTTCTTTTCTTACTTTACTTCCTTACTTTTCTATATCCTTATAACAACTATTTATCTCTAACTTTCAGTAAGTCTAAAAACTGAAATTCTTTCTTCTTTTCTTACTTTACTTCCTCACTTTTCTAAATTCTTATAACTTCTATTTATCTCTAACTTTCAGTAATTCTAAAAACTGAAATTCTTTCTTCTTTTCTTACTTTACTTCCTCACTTTTCTATATCCTTATAACTTCTATTTATCTCTAACTTTCAGTAATTCTAAAAACTGAAATTCTTTCTTCTTTTCTTACTTTACTTCCTTACTTTTCTATATCCTCATAACTTCTATTTATCTCTAACTTTCAGTAATTCTAAAAACTGAAATTCTTTCTTCTTTTCTTACTTTACTTCCTCACTTTTCTATATCCTTATAACTTCTATTTATCTCTAACTTTCAGTAATTCTAAAAATTGAAATTCTTTCTTCTTTTCTTACTTTACTTCCTCACTTTTCTAAATTCTTATAACTTCTATTTATCTCTAACTTTCAGTAATTCTAAAAACTGAAATTCTTTCTTCTTTTCTTACTTTACTTCCTCACTTTTCTATATCCTTATAACAACTATTTATCTCTAACTTTCAGTAATTCTAAAAACTGAAATTATTTCTTCTTTTCTTACTTTACTTCCTCACTTTTCTAAATTCTTATAACTTCTATTTATCTCTAACTTTCACTAATTCTAAAAACTGAAATTCTTTCTTCTATTCTTACTTTACTTCCTCACTTTTCTATATCCTTATAACAACTATTTATCTCTAAGTTTCAGTAATTCTAAAAACTGAAATTCTTTCTTCTTTTCTTACTTTACTTCCTCACTTTTCTAAATTCTTATAACTTCTATTTATCTCTAACTTTCACTAATTCTAAAAACTGAAATTCTTTCTTCTTTTCTTACTTTACTTCCTCACTTTTCTATATCCTTATAACAACTATTTATCTCTAAGTTTCAGTAATTCTAAAAACTGAAATTCTTTCTTCTTTTCTTACTTTACTTCCTCACTTTTCTAAATTCTTATAACTTCTATTTATCTCTAACTTTCACTAATTCTAAAAATTGAAATTCTTTCTTCTTTTCTTACTTTACTTCCTCACTTTTCTATATCCTTATAACAACTATTTATCTCTAAGTTTCAGTAATTCTAAAAACTGAAATTCTTTCTTCTTTTCTTACTTTACTTCCTCACTTTTCTAAATTCTTATAACTTCTATTTATCTCTAACTTTCAGTAATTCTAAAAACTGAAATTCTTTCTTCTTTTCTTACTTTACTTCCTCACTTTTCTATATCCTTATAACAACTATTTATCTCTAAGTTTCAGCAATTCTAAAAACTGAAATTCTTTCTTCTTTTCTTACTTTACTTCCTCACTTTTCTATATCCTTATAACTTCTATTTATCTCTAAGTTTCAGCAATTCTAAAAACTGAAATTCTTTCTTCTTTTCTTACTTTACTTCCTCACTTTTCTATATCCTTATAACAACTATTTATCTCTAACTTTCAGTAATTCTAAAAACTGAAATTCTTTCTTCTTTTCTTACTTTACTTCCTCACTTTTCTAAATTCTTATAACTTCTATTTATCTCTAACTTTCACTAATTCTAAAAATTGAAATTCTTTCTTCTTTTCTTACTTTACTTCCTCACTTTTCTATATCCTTATAACAACTATTTATCTCTAAGTTTCAGCAATTCTAAAAACTGAAATTCTTTCTTCTTTTCTTACTTTACTTCCTCACTTTTCTAAATTCTTATAACTTCTATTTATCTCTAACTTTCAGTAAGTCTAAAAACTGAAATTCTTTCTTCTTTTCTTACTTTACTTCCTCACTTTTCTATATCCTTATAACAACTATTTATCTCTAAGTTTCAGCAATTCTAAAAACTGAAATTCTTTCTTGTTTTCTTACTTTACTTCCTCACTTTTCTAAATTCTTATAACTTCTATTTATCTCTAACTTTCAGTAATTCTAAAAATTGAAATTCTTTCTTCTTTTCTTACTTTACTTCCTCACTTTTCTAAATTCTTATAACAACTATTTATCTCTAACTTTCAGTAAGTCTAAAAATTGAAATTCTTTCTTCTTTTCTTACTTTACTTCCTCACTTTTCTATATCCTTATAACTTCTATTTATCTCTAACTTTCAGCAATTCTAAAAACTGAAATTCTTTCTTCTTTTCTTACTTTACTTCCTCACTTTTCTATATCCTTATAACTTCTATTTATCTCTAAGTTTCAGTAATTCTAAAAACTGAAATTCTTTCTTCTTTTCTTACTTTACGTCCTCACTTTTCTATATCCTTATAACTTCTATTTATCTCTAACTTTCAGTAATTCTAAAAACTGAAATTCTTTCTTCTTTTCTTACTTTACTTCCTCACTTTTCTATATCCTTATAACTTCTATTTATCTCTAAGTTTCAGCAATTCTAAAAACTGAAATTCTTTCTTCTTTTCTTACTTTACTTCCTCACTTTTCTAAATTCTTATAACTTCTATTTATCTCTAAGTTTCAGTAATTCTAAAAACTGAAATTCTTTCTTCTTTTCTTACTTTACTTCCTCACTTTTCTAAATCCTTATAACAACTATTTATCTCTAACTTTCAGTAATTCTAAAATTTGAAATTCTTTCTTCTTTTCTTACTTTACTTCCTCACTTTTCTAAATTCTTATAACTTCTATTTATCTCTAACTTTCAGTAATTCTAAAAATTGAAATTCTTTCTTCTTTTCTTACTTTACTTCCTCACTTTTCTAAATTCTTATAACTTCTATTTATCTCTAACTTTCAGTAATTCTAAAAATTGAAATTCTTTCTTCTTTTCTTACTTTACTTCCTCACTTTTCTATATCCTTATAACTTCTATTTATCTCTAACTTTCAGCAATTCTAAAAACTGAAATTCTTTCTTCTTTTCTTACTTTACTTCCTCACTTTTCTATATCCTTATAACAACTATTTATCTCTAAGTTTCAGCAATTCTAAAAACTGAAATTCTTTCTTGTTTTCTTACTTTACTTCCTCACTTT
The DNA here is from genome assembly GCA_946699065.1 of Loxodes magnus. Classification (NCBI taxonomy): domain Eukaryota; phylum Ciliophora; class Karyorelictea; order Loxodida; family Loxodidae; genus Loxodes; species Loxodes magnus. Next base: position 12,993 of record CAMPDV010004343.1, read on the forward strand.
TCTAAATTCTTATAACTTCTATTTATCTCTAACTTTCAGTAATTCTAAAAATTGAAATTCTTTCTTCTTTTCTTACTTTACTTCCTCACTTTTCTATATCCTTATAACTTCTATTTATCTCTAACTTTCAGTAATTCTAAAAATTGAAATTCTTTCTTCTTTTCTTACTTTACTTCCTCACTTTTCTAAATTCTTATAACTTCTATTTATCTCTAACTTTCACTAATTCTAAAAACTGAAATTCTTTCTTCTTTTCTTACTTTACTTCCTCACTTTTCTATATCCTTATAACTTCTATTTATCTCTAACTTTCAGTAATTCTAAAAACTGAAATTCTTTCTTCTTTTCTTACTTTACTTCCTCACTTTTCTAAATTCTTATAACTTCTATTTATCTCTAACTTTCACTAATTCTAAAAACTGAAATTCTTTCTTCTTTTCTTACTTTACTTCCTCACTTTTCTATATCCTTATAACTTCTATTTATCTCTAACTTTCAGTAATTCTAAAAATTGAAATTCTTTCTTCTTTTCTTACTTTACTTCCTCACTTTTCTAAATTCTTATAACTTCTATTTATCTCTAACTTTCACTAATTCTAAAAACTGAAATTCTTTCTTCTTTTCTTACTTTACTTCCTCACTTTTCTATATCCTTATAACTTCTATTTATCTCTAAGTTTCACTAATTCTAAAAACTGAAATTCTTTCTTCTTTTCTTACTTTACTTCCTCACTTTTCTAAATCCTTATAACTTCTATTTATCTCTAAGTTTCAGCAATTCTAAAAATTGAAATTCTTTCTTCTTTTCTTACTTTACTTCCTCACTTTTCTATATCCTTATAACTTCTATTTATCTCTAACTTTCAGTATTTCTAAAAACTGAAATTCTTTCTTCTTTTCTTACTTTACTTCCTTACTTTTCTATATCCTTATAACAACTATTTATCTCTAACTTTCAGTAAGTCTAAAAACTGAAATTCTTTCTTCTTTTCTTACTTTACTTCCTCACTTTTCTAAATTCTTATAACTTCTATTTATCTCTAACTTTCAGTAATTCTAAAAACTGAAATTCTTTCTTCTTTTCTTACTTTACTTCCTCACTTTTCTATATCCTTATAACTTCTATTTATCTCTAACTTTCAGTAATTCTAAAAACTGAAATTCTTTCTTCTTTTCTTACTTTACTTCCTTACTTTTCTATATCCTCATAACTTCTATTTATCTCTAACTTTCAGTAATTCTAAAAACTGAAATTCTTTCTTCTTTTCTTACTTTACTTCCTCACTTTTCTATATCCTTATAACTTCTATTTATCTCTAACTTTCAGTAATTCTAAAAATTGAAATTCTTTCTTCTTTTCTTACTTTACTTCCTCACTTTTCTAAATTCTTATAACTTCTATTTATCTCTAACTTTCAGTAATTCTAAAAACTGAAATTCTTTCTTCTTTTCTTACTTTACTTCCTCACTTTTCTAAATTCTTATAACTTCTATTTATCTCTAACTTTCACTAATTCTAAAAACTGAAATTATTTCTTCTTTTCTTACTTTACTTCCTCACTTTTCTAAATTCTTATAACTTCTATTTATCTCTAACTTTCACTAATTCTAAAAACTGAAATTCTTTCTTCTATTCTTACTTTACTTCCTCACTTTTCTATATCCTTATAACAACTATTTATCTCTAAGTTTCAGTAATTCTAAAAACTGAAATTCTTTCTTCTTTTCTTACTTTACTTCCTCACTTTTCTAAATTCTTATAACTTCTATTTATCTCTAACTTTCAGTAATTCTAAAAACTGAAATTCTTTCTTCTTTTCTTACTTTACTTCCTCACTTTTCTATATCCTTATAACAACTATTTATCTCTAACTTTCAGTAAGTCTAAAAACTGAAATTCTTTCTTCTTTTCTTACTTTACTTCCTTACTTTTCTATATCCTTATAACTTCTATTTATCTCTAACTTTCAGTAATTCTAAAAATTGAAATTCTTTCTTCTTTTCTTACTTTACTTCCTCACTTTTCTATATCCTTATAACAACTATTTATCTCTAACTTTCACTAATTCTAAAAACTGAAATTCTTTCTTCTTTTCTTACTTTACTTCCTCACTTTTCTAAATTCTTATAACTTCTATTTATCTCTAAGTTTCACTAATTCTAAAAACTGAAATTCTTTCTTCTTTTCTTACTTTACTTCCTCACTTTTCTAAATTCTTATAACTTCTATTTATCTCTAAGTTTCAGCAATTCTAAAAACTGAAATTCTTTCTTCTTTTCTTACTTTACTTCCTCACTTTTCTAAATTCTTATAACTTCTATTTATCTCTAACTTTCACTAATTCTAAAAACTGAAATTCTTTCTTCTTTTCTTACTTTACTTCCTCACTTTTCTATATCCTTATAACTTCTATTTATCTCTAACTTTCAGTAATTCTAAAAACTGAAATTCTTTCTTCTTTTCTTACTTTACTTCCTCACTTTTCTATATCCTTATAACTTCTATTTATCTCTAAGTTTCAGCAATTCTAAAAACTGAAATTCTTTCTTCTTTTCTTACTTTACTTCCTCACTTTTCTAAATTCTTATAACTTCTATTTATCTCTAAGTTTCAGTAATTCTAAAATTTGAAATTCTTTCTTCTTTTCTTACTTTACTTCCTCACTTTTCTATATCCTTATAACTTCTATTTATCTCTAAGTTTCAGCAATTCTAAAAACTGAAATTCTTTCTTCTTTTCTTACTTTACTTCCTCACTTTTCTATATCCTTATAACAACTATTTATCTCTAACTTTCAGTAATTCTAAAAACTGAAATTCTTTCTTCTTTTCTTACTTTACTTCCTCACTTTTCTATATCCTTATAACAACTATTTATCTCTAAGTTTCAGTAATTCTAAAAACTGAAATTCTTTCTTCTTTTCTTACTTTACTTCCTCACTTTTCTAAATTCTTATAACTTCTATTTATCTCTAAGTTTCACTAATTCTAAAAACTGAAATTCTTTCTTCTTTTCTTACTTTACTTCCTCACTTTTCTATATCCTTATAACAACTATTTATCTCTAACTTTCAGTATTTCTAAAAACTGAAATTCTTTCTTCTTTTCTTACTTTACTTCCTTACTTTTCTATATCCTTATAACAACTATTTATCTCTAACTTTCAGTAAGTCTAAAAACTGAAATTCTTTCTTCTTTTCTTACTTTACTTCCTCACTTTTCTAAATTCTTATAACTTCTATTTATCTCTAACTTTCAGTAATTCTAAAAACTGAAATTCTTTCTTCTTTTCTTACTTTACTTCCTCACTTTTCTATATCCTTATAACTTCTATTTATCTCTAACTTTCAGTAATTCTAAAAACTGAAATTCTTTCTTCTTTTCTTACTTTACTTCCTTACTTTTCTATATCCTCATAACTTCTATTTATCTCTAACTTTCAGTAATTCTAAAAACTGAAATTCTTTCTTCTTTTCTTACTTTACTTCCTCACTTTTCTATATCCTTATAACTTCTATTTATCTCTAACTTTCAGTAATTCTAAAAATTGAAATTCTTTCTTCTTTTCTTACTTTACTTCCTCACTTTTCTAAATTCTTATAACTTCTATTTATCTCTAAGTTTCAGTAATTCTAAAAATTGAAATTCTTTCTTCTTTTCTTACTTTACTTCCTCACTTTTCTATATCCTTATAACTTCTATTTATCTCTAACTTTCAGTAATTCTAAAAATTGAAATTCTTTCTTCTTTTCTTACTTTACTTCCTCACTTTTCTAAATTCTTATAACTTCTATTTATCTCTAACTTTCAGTAATTCTAAAAACTGAAATTCTTTCTTCTTTTCTTACTTTACTTCCTCACTTTTCTAAATTCTTATAACTTCTATTTATCTCTAACTTTCACTAATTCTAAAAACTGAAATTATTTCTTCTTTTCTTACTTTACTTCCTCACTTTTCTAAATTCTTATAACTTCTATTTATCTCTAACTTTCACTAATTCTAAAAACTGAAATTCTTTCTTCTATTCTTACTTTACTTCCTCACTTTTCTATATCCTTATAACAACTATTTATCTCTAAGTTTCAGTAATTCTAAAAACTGAAATTCTTTCTTCTTTTCTTACTTTACTTCCTCACTTTTCTAAATTCTTATAACTTCTATTTATCTCTAACTTTCAGTAATTCTAAAAACTGAAATTCTTTCTTCTTTTCTTACTTTACTTCCTCACTTTTCTATATCCTTATAACAACTATTTATCTCTAACTTTCAGTAAGTCTAAAAACTGAAATTCTTTCTTCTTTTCTTACTTTACTTCCTTACTTTTCTATATCCTTATAACTTCTATTTATCTCTAACTTTCAGTAATTCTAAAAATTGAAATTCTTTCTTCTTTTCTTACTTTACTTCCTCACTTTTCTATATCCTTATAACAACTATTTATCTCTAACTTTCACTAATTCTAAAAACTGAAATTCTTTCTTCTTTTCTTACTTTACTTCCTCACTTTTCTAAATTCTTATAACTTCTATTTATCTCTAAGTTTCACTAATTCTAAAAACTGAAATTCTTTCTTCTTTTCTTACTTTACTTCCTCACTTTTCTAAATTCTTATAACTTCTATTTATCTCTAAGTTTCAGCAATTCTAAAAACTGAAATTCTTTCTTCTTTTCTTACTTTACTTCCTCACTTTTCTAAATTCTTATAACTTCTATTTATCTCTAACTTTCACTAATTCTAAAAACTGAAATTCTTTCTTCTTTTCTTACTTTACTTCCTCACTTTTCTATATCCTTATAACTTCTATTTATCTCTAACTTTCAGTAATTCTAAAAACTGAAATTCTTTCTTCTTTTCTTACTTTACTTCCTCACTTTTCTATATCCTTATAACTTCTATTTATCTCTAAGTTTCAGCAATTCTAAAAACTGAAATTCTTTCTTCTTTTCTTACTTTACTTCCTCACTTTTCTAAATTCTTATAACTTCTATTTATCTCTAAGTTTCAGTAATTCTAAAATTTGAAATTCTTTCTTCTTTTCTTACTTTACTTCCTCACTTTTCTATATCCTTATAACTTCTATTTATCTCTAAGTTTCAGCAATTCTAAAAACTGAAATTCTTTCTTCTTTTCTTACTTTACTTCCTCACTTTTCTATATCCTTATCTATTTATCTCTAACTTTCAGTAATTCTAAAAACTGAAATTCTTTCTTCTTTTCTTACTTTACTTCCTCACTTTTCTATATCCTTATAACAACTATTTATCTCTAACTTTCACTAATTCTAAAAACTGAAATTCTTTCTTCTTTTTTACTTTACTTCCTCACTTTTCTAAATTCCTTCTATTTATCTCTAAGTTTCACTTTCTAAAAACTGAAATTCTTTCTTCTTTTCTTACTTTAACTTTTCTAAATTCTTATACTTCTTTATCTCTAACTTTCAGCAATTCTAAAAACTGAAATTCTTTCTTCTTTTCTTACTTTACTTCCTCACTTTTCTAAATTCTTATAACTTCTATTTAAACTTTCACTAATTCTTGAAATTCTTTCTTCTTTTCTTACTTTACTTCCTCACTTTTCTATATCCTTATAACTTCTATTTATCTCTAACTTTCAGTAATTCTAAAAACTGAAATTCTTTCTTCTTTTCTTACTTTACTTCCTCACTTTTCTATATCCTAACTTCTATTTATCTCTAAGTTTCAGCAATTCTAAAAACTGAAATTCTTTCTTCTTTTCTTACTTTACTTCCTCACTTTTCTAAATTCTTATAACTTCTATTTATCTCTAAGTTTCAGTAATTCTAAAAACTGAAATTCTTTCTTCTTTTCTTACTTTACTTCCTCACTTTTCTAAATCCTTATAACAACTATTTATCTCTAACTTTCAGTAATTCTAAAATTTGAAATTCTTTCTTCTTTTCTTACTTTACTTCCTCACTTTTCTAAATTCTTATAACTTCTATTTATCTCTAACTTTCAGTAATTCTAAAAATTGAAATTCTTTCTTCTTTTCTTACTTTACTTCCTCACTTTTCTATATCCTTATAACTTCTATTTATCTCTAAGTTTCAGCAATTCTAAAAACTGAAATTCTTTCTTCTTTTCTTACTTTACTTCCTCACTTTTCTAAATTCTTATAACTTCTATTTATCTCTAAGTTTCAGTAATTCTAAAAACTGAAATTCTTTCTTCTTTTCTTACTTTACTTCCTCACTTTTCTATATCCTTATAACTTCTATTTATCTCTAAGTTTCACTAATTCTAAAAACTGAAATTCTTTCTTCTTTTCTTACTTTACTTCCTCACTTTTCTAAATCCTTATAACTTCTATTTATCTCTAAGTTTCAGCAATTCTAAAAATTGAAATTCTTTCTTCTTTTCTTACTTTACTTCCTCACTTTTCTATATCCTTATAACTTCTATTTATCTCTAACTTTCAGTATTTCTAAAACTGAAATTCTTTCTTCTTTTCTTACTTTACTTCCTTACTTTTCTATATCCTTATAACAACTATTTATCTCTAACTTTCAGTAAGTCTAAAAACTGAAATTCTTTCTTCTTTTCTTACTTTACTTCCTCACTTTTCTAAATTCTTATAACTTCTATTTATCTCTAACTTTCAGTAATTCTAAAAACTGAAATTCTTTCTTCTTTTCTTACTTTACTTCCTCACTTTTCTATATCCTTATAACTTCTATTTATCTCTAACTTTCAGTAATTCTAAAAATTGAAATTCTTTCTTCTTTTCTTACTTTACTTCCTCACTTTTCTAAATTCTTATAACTTCTATTTATCTCTAACTTTCAGTAATTCTAAAAACTGAAATTCTTTCTTCTTTTCTTACTTTACTTCCTCACTTTTCTAAATTCTTATAACTTCTATTTATCTCTAACTTTCACTAATTCTAAAAACTGAAATTATTTCTTCTTTTCTTACTTTACTTCCTCACTTTTCTAAATTCTTATAACTTCTATTTATCTCTAACTTTCACTAATTCTAAAAACTGAAATTCTTTCTTCTATTCTTACTTTACTTCCTCACTTTTCTATATCCTTATAACAACTATTTATCTCTAAGTTTCAGTAATTCTAAAAACTGAAATTCTTTCTTCTTTTCTTACTTTACTTCCTCACTTTTCTAAATTCTTATAACTTCTATTTATCTCTAACTTTCAGTAATTCTAAAAACTGAAATTCTTTCTTCTTTTCTTACTTTACTTCCTCACTTTTCTATATCCTTATAACAACTATTTATCTCTAACTTTCAGTAAGTCTAAAAACTGAAATTCTTTCTTCTTTTCTTACTTTACTTCCTTACTTTTCTATATCCTTATAACTTCTATTTATCTCTAACTTTCAGTAATTCTAAAAATTGAAATTCTTTCTTCTTTTCTTACTTTACTTCCTCACTTTTCTATATCCTTATAACAACTATTTATCTCTAACTTTCACTAATTCTAAAAACTGAAATTCTTTCTTCTTTTCTTACTTTACTTCCTCACTTTTCTAAATTCTTATAACTTCTATTTATCTCTAAGTTTCACTAATTCTAAAAACTGAAATTCTTTCTTCTTTTCTTACTTTACTTCCTCACTTTTCTAAATTCTTATAACTTCTATTTATCTCTAAGTTTCAGCAATTCTAAAAACTGAAATTCTTTCTTCTTTTCTTACTTTACTTCCTCACTTTTCTAAATTCTTATAACTTCTATTTATCTCTAACTTTCACTAATTCTAAAAACTGAAATTCTTTCTTCTTTTCTTACTTTACTTCCTCACTTTTCTATATCCTTATAACTTCTATTTATCTCTAACTTTCAGTAATTCACTGTATTTATCTCTAAGTTTCAGCAATTCTAAAAACTGAAATTCTTTCTTCTTTTCTTACTTTACTTCCTCACTTTTCTAAATTCTTATAACTTCTATTTATCTCTAAGTTTCAGTAATTCTAAAAATTTGAAATTCTTTCTTCTTTTCTTACTTTACTTCCTCACTTTTCTAAATTCTTATAACTTCTATTTATCTCTAAGTTTCAGCAATTCTAAAAACTGAAATTCTTTCTTCTTTTCTTACTTTACTTCCTCACTTTTCTATATCCTTATAACAACTATTTATCTCTAACTTTCAGTAATTCTAAAAACTGAAATTCTTTCTTCTTTTCTTACTTTACTTCCTCACTTTTCTATATCCTTATAACAACTATTTATCTCTAACTTTCACTAATTCTAAAAACTGAAATTCTTTCTTCTTTTCTTACTTTACTTCCTCACTTTTCTAAATTCTTATAACTTCTATTTATCTCTAAGTTTCACTAATTCTAAAAACTGAAATTCTTTCTTCTTTTCTTACTTTACTTCCTCACTTTTCTATATCCTTATAACTTCTATTTATCTCTAACTTTCAGTAATTCTAAAAACTGAAATTCTTTCTTCTTTTCTTACTTTACTTCCTCACTTTTCTATATCCTTATAACAACTATTTATCTCTAACTTTCAGTAATTCTAAAAACTGAAATTCTTTCTTCTTTTCTTACTTTACTTCCTCACTTTTCTAAATTCTTATAACTTCTATTTATCTCTAACTTTCAGTAATTCTAAAAACTGAAATTCTTTCTTCTTTTCTTACTTTACTTCCTCACTTTTCTAAATCCTTATAACTTCTATTTATCTCTAACTTTCAGTAATTCTAAAAACTGAAATTCTTTCTTCTTTTCTTACTTTACTTCCTCACTTTTCTATATCCTTATAACTTCTATTTATCTCTAACTTTCAGTAATTCTAAAAACTGAAATTCTTTCTTCTTTTCTTACTTTACTTCCTCACTTTTCTATATCCTTATAACTTCTATTTATCTCTAACTTTCAGTAATTCTAAAAATTGAAATTCTTTCTTCTTTTCTTACTTTACTTCCTCACTTTTCTATATCCTTATAACTTCTATTTATCTCTAACTTTCAGTAATTCTAAAAACTGAAATTCTTTCTTCTTTTCTTACTTTACTTCCTCACTTTTCTAAATTCTTATAACTTCTATTTATCTCTAACTTTCACTAATTCTAAAAACTGAAATTCTTTCTTCTTTTCTTACTTTACTTCCTCACTTTTCTAAATTCTTATAACTTCTATTTATCTCTAACTTTCACTAATTCTAAAAACTGAAATTCTTTCTTCTTTTCTTACTTTACTTCCTCACTTTTCTATATCCTTATAACAACTATTTATCTCTAAGTTTCAGTAATTCTAAAAACTGAAATTCTTTCTTCTTTTCTTACTTTACTTCCTCACTTTTCTATATCCTTATAACTTCTATTTATCTCTAAGTTTCAGTAATTCTAAAAACTGAAATTCTTTCTTCTTTTCTTACTTTACTTCCTCACTTTTCTATATCCTTATAACAACTATTTATCTCTAACTTTCAGTAATTCTAAAAACTGAAATTCTTTCTTCTTTTCTTACTTTACTTCCTCACTTTTCTATATCCTTATAACAACTATTTATCTCTAACTTTCAGTAATTCTAAAAACTGAAATTCTTTCTTCTTTTCTTACTTTACTTCCTCACTTTTCTATATCCTTATAACTTCTATTTATCTCTAACTTTCACTAATTCTAAAAACTGAAATTCTTTCTTCTTTTCTTACTTTACTTCCTCACTTTTCTAAATTCTTATAACTTCTATTTATCTCTAACTTTCACTAATTCTAAAAACTGAAATTCTTTCTTCTTTTCTTACTTTACTTCCTCACTTTTCTAAATTCTTATAACTTCTATTTATCTCTAAGTTTCACTAATTCTAAAAACTGAAATTCTTTCTTCTTTTCTTACTTTACTTCCTCACTTTTCTAAATTCTTATAACTTCTATTTATCTCTAACTTTCAGTAATTCTAAAAACTGAAATTCTTTCTTCTTTTCTTACTTTACTTCCTCACTTTTCTATATCCTTATAACTTCTATTTATCTCTAACTTTCACTAATTCTAAAAACTGAAATTCTTTCTTCTTTTCTTACTTTACTTCCTCACTTTTCTATATCCTTATAACTTCTATTTATCTCTAAGTTTCAGTAATTCTAAAAACTGAAATTCTTTCTTCTTTTCTTACTTTACTTCCTCACTTTTCTAAATCCTTATAACTTCTATTTATCTCTAAGTTTCAGCAATTCTAAAAACTGAAATTCTTTCTTCTTTTCTTACTTTACTTCCTCACTTTTCTAAATTCTTATAACTTCTATTTATCTCTAAGTTTCAGTAATTCTAAAATTTGAAATTCTTTCTTCTTTTCTTACTTTACTTCCTCACTTTTCTATATCCTTATAACTTCTATTTATCTCTAAGTTTCAGCAATTCTAAAAACTGAAATTCTTTCTTTCTTTCTTACTTACTTCCTCACTTTTCTATATCCTTATAACAACTATTTATCTCTAACTTTCAGTAATTCTAAAACTGAAATTCTTTCTTCTTTTCTTACTTTACTTCCTCACTTTTCTATATCCTTATAACAACTATTTATCTCTAACTTTCACTAATTCTAAAAACTGAAATTCTTTCTTCTTTTCTTACTTTACTTCCTCACTTTTCTAAATTCTTATAACTTCTATTTATCTCTAAGTTTCACTAATTCTAAAAACTGAAATTCTTTCTTCTTTTCTTACTTTACTTCCTCACTTTTCTAAATTCTTATAACTTCTATTTATCTCTAACTTTCACTAATTCTAAAAACTGAAATTCTTTCTTCTTTTCTTACTTTACTTCCTCACTTTTCTATATCCTTATAACTTCTATTTATCTCTAACTTTCAGTAATTCTAAAAACTGAAATTCTTTCTTCTTTTCTTACTTTACTTCCTCACTTTTCTATATCCTTATAACTTCTATTTATCTCTAAGTTTCAGCAATTCTAAAAACTGAAATTCTTTCTTCTTTTCTTACTTTACTTCCTCACTTTTCTAAATTCTTATAACTTCTATTTATCTCTAAGTTTCAGTAATTCTAAAAACTGAAATTCTTTCTTCTTTTCTTACTTTACTTCCTCACTTTTCTAAATCCTTATAACAACTATTTATCTCTAAACTTTCAGTAATTCTAAAATTTGAAATTCTTTCTTCTTTTCTTACTTTACTTCCTCACTTTTTCTAAATTCTTATAACTTCTATTTATCTCTAACTTTCAGTAATTCTAAAAATTGAAATTCTTTCTTCTTTTCTTACTTTACTTCCTCACTTTTCTAAATTCTTATAACTTCTATTTATCTCTAACTTTCAGTAATTCTAAAAATTGAAATTCTTTCTTCTTTTCTTACTTTACTTCCTCACTTTTCTATATCCTTATAACTTCTATTTATCTCTAACTTTCAGCAATTCTAAAAACTGAAATTCTTTCTTCTTTTCTTACTTTACTTCCTCACTTTTCTATATCCTTATAACAACTATTTATCTCTAAGTTTCAGCAATTCTAAAAACTGAAATTCTTTCTTGTTTTCTTACTTTACTTCCTCACTTTTCTAAATTCTTATAACTTCTATTTATCTCTAACTTTCAGTAATTCTAAAAATTGAAATTCTTTCTTCTTTTCTTACTTTACTTCCTCACTTTTCTATATCCTTATAACTTCTATTTATCTCTAACTTTCAGTAATTCTAAAAATTGAAATTTCTTTCTTCTTTTCTTACTTTACTTCCTCACTTTTCTAAATTCTTATAACTTCTATTTATCTCTAACTTTCACTAATTCTAAAAACTGAAATTCTTTCTTCTTTTCTTACTTTACTTCCTCACTTTTCTATATCCTTATAACTTCTATTTATCTCTAACTTTCAGTAATTCTAAAAACTGAAATTCTTTCTTCTTTTCTTACTTTACTTCCTCACTTTTCTAAATTCTTATAACTTCTATTTATCTCTAACTTTCACTAATTCTAAAAACTGAAATTCTTTCTTCTTTTCTTACTTTACTTCCTCACTTTTCTATATCCTTATAACTTCTATTTAGAGATAAATAGAAGTTATAAGGATATAGAAAAGTGAGGAAGTAAAGTAAGAAAAGAAGAAAGAATTTCAGTTTTTAGAATTAGTGAAAGTTAGAGATAAATAGAAGTTATAAGAATTTAGAAAAGTGAGGAAGTAAAGTAAGAAAAGAAGAAAGAATTTCAGTTTTTAGAATTACTGAAAGTTAGAGATAAATAGAAGTTATAAGGATATAGAAAAGTGAGGAAGTAAAGTAAGAAAAGAAGAAAGAATTTCAGTTTTTAGAATTAGTGAAAGTTAGAGATAAATAGAAGTTATAAGAATTTAGAAAAGTGAGGAAGTAAAGTAAGAAAAGAAGAAAGAATTTCAATTTTTAGAATTACTGAAAGTTAGAGATAAATAGAAGTTATAAGGATATAGAAAAGTGAGGAAGTAAAGTAAGAAAAGAAGAAAGAATTTCAATTTTTAGAATTACTGAAAGTTAGAGATAAATAGAAGTTATAAGAATTTAGAAAAGTGAGGAAGTAAAGTAAGAAAACAAGAAAGAATTTCAGTTTTTAGAATTGCTGAAACTTAGAGATAAATAGTTGTTATAAGGATATAGAAAAGTGAGGAAGTAAAGTAAGAAAAGAAGAAAGAATTTCAGTTTTTAGAATTGCTGAAAGTTAGAGATAAATAGAAGTTATAAGGATATAGAAAAGTGAGGAAGTAAAGTAAGAAAAGAAGAAAGAATTTCAATTTTTAGAATTACTGAAAGTTAGAGATAAATAGAAGTTATAAGAATTTAGAAAAGTGAGGAAGTAAAGTAAGAAAAGAAGAAAGAATTTCAATTTTTAGAATTACTGAAAGTTAGAGATAAATAGAAGTTATAAGAATTTAGAAAAGTGAGGAAGTAAAGTAAGAAAAGAAGAAAGAATTTCAAATTTTAGAATTACTGAAAGTTAGAGATAAATAGTTGTTATAAGGATTTAGAAAAGTGAGGAAGTAAAGTAAGAAAAGAAGAAAGAATTTCAGTTTTTAGAATTACTGAAACTTAGAGATAAATAGAAGTTATAAGAATTTAGAAAAGTGAGGAAGTAAAGTAAGAAAAGAAGAAAGAATTTCAGTTTTTAGAATTGCTGAAACTTAGAGATAAATAGAAGTTATAAGGATATAGAAAAGTGAGGAAGTAAAGTAAGAAAAGAAGAAAGAATTTCAGTTTTAGAATTACTGAAAGTTAGAGATAAATAGAAGTTATAAGGATATAGAAAAGTGAGGACGTAAAGTAAGAAAAGAAGAAAGAATTTCAGTTTTTAGAATTACTGAAACTTAGAGATAAATAGAAGTTATAAGGATATAGAAAAGTGAGGAAGTAAAGTAAGAAAAGAAGAAAGAATTTCAGTTTTTAGAATTGCTGAAAGTTAGAGATAAATAGAAGTTATAAGGATATAGAAAAGTGAGGAAGTAAAGTAAGAAAAGAAGAAAGAATTTCAATTTTTAGACTTACTGAAAGTTAGAGATAAATAGTTGTTATAAGAATTTAGAAAAGTGAGGAAGTAAAGTAAGAAAAGAAGAAAGAATTTCAATTTTTAGAATTACTGAAAGTTAGAGATAAATAGAAGTTATAAGAATTTAGAAAAGTGAGGAAGTAAAGTAAGAAAACAAGAAAGAATTTCAGTTTTTAGAATTGCTGAAACTTAGAGATAAATAGTTGTTATAAGGATATAGAAAAGTGAGGAAGTAAAGTAAGAAAAGAAGAAAGAATTTCAGTTTTTAGACTTACTGAAAGTTAGAGATAAATAGAAGTTATAAGAATTTAGAAAAGTGAGGAAGTAAAGTAAGAAAAGAAGAAAGAATTTCAGTTTTTAGAATTGCTGAAACTTAGAGATAAATAGTTGTTATAAGGATATAGAAAAGTGAGGAAGTAAAGTAAGAAAAGAAGAAAGAATTTCAATTTTTAGAATTAGTGAAAGTTAGAGATAAATAGAAGTTATAAGAATTTAGAAAAGTGAGGAAGTAAAGTAAGAAAAGAAGAAAGAATTTCAGTTTTTAGAATTACTGAAAGTTAGAGATAAATAGTTGTTATAAGGATATAGAAAAGTGAGGAAGTAAAGTAAGAAAAGAAGAAAGAATTTCAGTTTTTAGAATTGCTGAAACTTAGAGATAAATAGAAGTTATAAGGATATAGAAAAGTGAGGAAGTAAAGTAAGAAAAGAAGAAAGAATTTCAGTTTTTAGAATTGCTGAAACTTAGAGATAAATAGTTGTTATAAGGATATAGAAAAGTGAGGAAGTAAAGTAAGAAAAGAAGAAAGAATTTCAGTTTTTAGAATTACTGAAAGTTAGAGATAAATAGAAGTTATAAGAATTTAGAAAAGTGAGGAAGTAAAGTAAGAAAAGAAGAAAGAATTTCAGTTTTTAGAATTACTGAAACTTAGAGATAAATAGTTGTTATAAGGATATAGAAAAGTGAGGAAGTAAAGTAAGAAAAGAAGAAAGAATTTCAATTTTTAGAATTAGTGAAAGTTAGAGATAAATAGAAGTTATAAGAATTTAGAAAAGTGAGGAAGTAAAGTAAGAAAAGAAGAAAGAATTTCAGTTTTTAGAATTACTGAAACTTAGAGATAAATAGTTGTTATAAGGATATAGAAAAGTGAGGAAGTAAAGTAAGAAAAGAAGAAAGAATTTCAGTTTTTAGAATTAGTGAAAGTTAGAGATAAATAGAAGTTATAAGAATTTAGAAAAGTGAGGAAGTAAAGTAAGAAAAGAAGAAAGAATTTCAGTTTTTAGAATTACTGAAACTTAGAGATAAATAGTTGTTATAAGGATATAGAAAAGTGAGGAAGTAAAGTAAGAATAGAAGAAAGAATTTCAGTTTTTAGAATTAGTGAAAGTTAGAGATAAATAGAAGTTATAAGAATTTAGAAAAGTGAGGAAGTAAAGTAAGAAAAGAAGAAATAATTTCAGTTTTTAGAATTACTGAAAGTTAGAGATAAATAGTTGTTATAAGGATATAGAAAAGTGAGGAAGTAAAGTAAGAAAAGAAGAAAGAATTTCAGTTTTTAGAATTACTGAAAGTTAGAGATAAATAGAAGTTATAAGAATTTAGAAAAGTGAGGAAGTAAAGTAAGAAAAGAAGAAAGAATTTCAATTTTTAGAATTACTGAAAGTTAGAGATAAATAGAAGTTATAAGGATATAGAAAAGTGAGGAAGTAAAGTAAGAAAAGAAGAAAGAATTTCAGTTTTTAGAATTACTGAAAGTTAGAGATAAATAGAAGTTATGAGGATATAGAAAAGTAAGGAAGTAAAGTAAGAAAAGAAGAAAGAATTTCAGTTTTTAGAATTACTGAAAGTTAGAGATAAATAGAAGTTATAAGGATATAGAAAAGTGAGGAAGTAAAGTAAGAAAAGAAGAAAGAATTTCAGTTTTTAGAATTACTGAAAGTTAGAGATAAATAGAAGTTATAAGAATTTAGAAAAGTGAGGAAGTAAAGTAAGAAAAGAAGAAAGAATTTCAGTTTTTAGACTTACTGAAAGTTAGAGATAAATAGTTGTTATAAGGATATAGAAAAGTGAGGAAGTAAAGTAAGAATAGAAGAAAGAATTTCAGTTTTTAGAAATACTGAAAGTTAGAGATAAATAGAAGTTATAAGGATATAGAAAAGTGAGGAAGTAAAGTAAGAAAAGAAGAAAGAATTTCAATTTTTAGAATTGCTGAAACTTAGAGATAAATAGAAGTTATAAGGATTTAGAAAAGTGAGGAAGTAAAGTAAGAAAAGAAGAAAGAATTTCAGTTTTTAGAATTAGTGAAAGTTAGAGATAAATAGAAGTTATAAGGATATAGAAAAGTGAGGAAGTAAAGTAAGAAAAGAAGAAAGAATTTCAGTTTTTAGAATTAGTGAAAGTTAGAGATAAATAGAAGTTATAAGGATATAGAAAAGTGAGGAAGTAAAGTAAGAAAAGAAGAAAGAATTTCAGTTTTTAGAATTGCTGAAACTTAGAGATAAATAGAAGTTATAAGAATTTAGAAAAGTGAGGAAGTAAAGTAAGAAAAGAAGAAAGAATTTCAGTTTTTAGAATTGCTGAAACTTAGAGATAAATAGAAGTTATAAGAATTTAGAAAAGTGAGGAAGTAAAGTAAGAAAAGAAGAAAGAATTTCAGTTTTTAGAATTGCTGAAACTTAGAGATAAATAGAAGTTATAAGGATATAGAAAAGTGAGGAAGTAAAGTAAGAAAAGAAGAAAGAATTTCAGTTTTTAGAATTAGTGAAAGTTAGAGATAAATAGAAGTTATAAGAATTTAGAAAAGTGAGGAAGTAAAGTAAGAAAAGAAGAAAGAATTTCAGTTTTTAGAATTGCTGAAAGTTAGAGATAAATAGAAGTTATAAGGATATAGAAAAGTGAGGAAGTAAAGTAAGAAAAGAAGAAAGAATTTCAGTTTTTAGAATTAGTGAAACTTAGAGATAAATAGAAGTTATAAGAATTTAGAAAAGTGAGGAAGTAAAGTAAGAAAAGAAGAAAGAATTTCAGTTTTTAGAATTAGTGAAAGTTAGAGATAAATAGTTGTTATAAGGATATAGAAAAGTGAGGAAGTAAAGTAAGAAAAGAAGAAAGAATTTCAATTTTTAGAATTACTGAAAGTTAGAGATAAATAGAAGTTATAAGGATATAGAAAAGTAAGGAAGTAAAGTAAGAAAAGAAGAAAGAATTTCAGTTTTTAGACTTACTGAAAGTTAGAGATAAATAGTTGTTATAAGTTATAGAAAAGTGAGGAAGTAAAGTAAGAAAAGAAGAAAGAATTTCAGTTTTTAGAATTACTGAAAGTTAGAGATAAATAGAAGTTATAAGAATTTAGAAAAGTGAGGAAGTAAAGTAAGAAAAGAAGAAAGAATTTCAGTTTTTAGAATTACTGAAACTTAGAGATAAATAGTTGTTATAAGGATATAGAAAAGTGAGGAAGTAAAGTAAGAATAGAAGAAAGAATTTCAGTTTTTAGAATTAGTGAAAGTTAGAGATAAATAGAAGTTATAAGAATTTAGAAAAGTGAGGAAGTAAAGTAAGAAAAGAAGAAATAATTTCAGTTTTTAGAATTACTGAAAGTTAGAGATAAATAGTTGTTATAAGGATTTAGAAAAGTGAGGAAGTAAAGTAAGAAAAGAAGAAAGAATTTCAGTTTTTAGAATTACTGAAAGTTAGAGATAAATAGAAGTTATAAGAATTTAGAAAAGTAAGGAAGTAAAGTAAGAAAAGAAGAAAGAATTTCAATTTTTAGAATTACTGAAAGTTAGAGATAAATAGAAGTTATAAGGATATAGAAAAGTAAGGAAGTAAAGTAAGAAAAGAAGAAAGAATTTCAGTTTTTAGACTTACTGAAAGTTAGAGATAAATAGTTGTTATAAGGATATAGAAAAGTGAGGAAGTAAAGTAAGAAAAGAAGAAAGAATTTCAGTTTTTAGAATTACTGAAAGTTAGAGATAAATAGAAGTTATAAGAATTTAGAAAAGTGAGGAAGTAAAGTAAGAAAAGAAGAAAGAATTTCAGTTTTTAGAATTACTGAAACTTAGAGATAAATAGTTGTTATAAGGATATAGAAAAGTGAGGAAGTAAAGTAAGAATAGAAGAAAGAATTTCAGTTTTTAGAATTAGTGAAAGTTAGAGATAAATAGAAGTTATAAGAATTTAGAAAAGTGAGGAAGTAAAGTAAGAAAAGAAGAAATAATTTCAGTTTTTAGAATTACTGAAAGTTAGAGATAAATAGTTGTTATAAGGATTTAGAAAAGTGAGGAAGTAAAGTAAGAAAAGAAGAAAGAATTTCAGTTTTTAGAATTACTGAAACTTAGAGATAAATAGAAGTTATAAGAATTTAGAAAAGTGAGGAAGTAAAGTAAGAAAAGAAGAAAGAATTTCAATTTTTAGAATTACTGAAAGTTAGAGATAAATAGAAGTTATAAGAATTTAGAAAAGTGAGGAAGTAAAGTAAGAAAAGAAGAAAGAATTTCAAATTTTAGAATTACTGAAAGTTAGAGATAAATAGTTGTTATAAGGATTTAGAAAAGTGAGGAAGTAAAGTAAGAAAAGAAGAAAGAATTTCAGTTTTTAGAATTGCTGAAACTTAGAGATAAATAGAAGTTATAAGAATTTAGAAAAGTGAGGAAGTAAAGTAAGAAAAGAAGAAAGAATTTCAATTTTTAGAATTACTGAAAGTTAGAGATAAATAGAAGTTATAAGAATTTAGAAAAGTGAGGAAGTAAAGTAAGAAAACAAGAAAGAATTTCAGTTTTTAGAATTGCTGAAACTTAGAGATAAATAGTTGTTATAAGGATATAGAAAAGTGAGGAAGTAAAGTAAGAAAAGAAGAAAGAATTTCAGTTTTTAGACTTACTGAAAGTTAGAGATAAATAGAAGTTATAAGAATTTAGAAAAGTGAGGAAGTAAAGTAAGAAAAGAAGAAAGAATTTCAGTTTTTAGAATTGCTGAAACTTAGAGATAAATAGTTGTTATAAGGATATAGAAAAGTGAGGAAGTAAAGTAAGAAAAGAAGAAAGAATTTCAATTTTTAGAATTAGTGAAAGTTAGAGATAAATAGAAGTTATAAGGATATAGAAAAGTGAGGAAGTAAAGTAAGAAAAGAAGAAAGAATTTCAGTTTTTAGAATTGCTGAAACTTAGAGATAAATAGTTGTTATAAGGATATAGAAAAGTGAGGAAGTAAAGTAAGAAAAGAAGAAAGAATTTCAATTTTTAGAATTAGTGAAAGTTAGAGATAAATAGAAGTTATAAGAATTTAGAAAAGTGAGGAAGTAAAGTAAGAAAAGAAGAAAGAATTTCAGTTTTTAGAATTACTGAAAGTTAGAGATAAATAGTTGTTATAAGGATATAGAAAAGTGAGGAAGTAAAGTAAGAAAAGAAGAAAGAATTTCAGTTTTTAGAATTGCTGAAACTTAGAGATAAATAGAAGTTATAAGGATATAGAAAAGTGAGGAAGTAAAGTAAGAAAAGAAGAAAGAATTTCAGTTTTTAGAATTGCTGAAACTTAGAGATAAATAGTTGTTATAAGGATATAGAAAAGTGAGGAAGTAAAGTAAGAAAAGAAGAAAGAATTTCAGTTTTTAGAATTACTGAAACTTAGAGATAAATAGAAGTTATAAGAATTTAGAAAAGTGAGGAAGTAAAGTAAGAAAAGAAGAAAGAATTTCAGTTTTTAGAATTACTGAAACTTAGAGATAAATAGTTGTTATAAGGATATAGAAAAGTGAGGAAGTAAAGTAAGAATAGAAGAAAGAATTTCAGTTTTTAGAATTAGTGAAAGTTAGAGATAAATAGAAGTTATAAGAATTTAGAAAAGTGAGGAAGTAAAGTAAGAAAAGAAGAAAGAATTTCAATTTTTAGAATTGCTGAAACTTAGAGATAAATAGTTGTTATAAGGATATAGAAAAGTGAGGAAGTAAAGTAAGAAAAGAAGAAAGAATTTCAGTTTTTAGAATTGCTGAAAGTTAGAGATAAATAGAAGTTATAAGGATATAGAAAAGTGAGGAAGTAAAGTAAGAAAAGAAGAAAGAATTTCAATTTTTAGAATTACTGAAAGTTAGAGATAAATAGAAGTTATAAGAATTTAGAAAAGTGAGGAAGTAAAGTAAGAAAAGAAGAAAGAATTTCAATTTTTAGAATTACTGAAAGTTAGAGATAAATAGAAGTTATAAGAATTTAGAAAAGTGAGGAAGTAAAGTAAGAAAAGAAGAAAGAATTTCAGTTTTTAGAATTGCTGAAACTTAGAGATAAATAGTTGTTATAAGGATATAGAAAAGTGAGGAAGTAAAGTAAGAAAAGAAGAAAGAATTTCAATTTTTAGAATTAGTGAAAGTTAGAGATAAATAGAAGTTATAAGAATTTAGAAAAGTGAGGAAGTAAAGTAAGAAAAGAAGAAAGAATTTCAGTTTTTAGAATTACTGAAAGTTAGAGATAAATAGTTGTTATAAGGATATAGAAAAGTGAGGAAGTAAAGTAAGAAAAGAAGAAAGAATTTCAGTTTTTAGAATTACTGAAAGTTAGAGATAAATAGAAGTTATAAGGATATAGAAAAGTGAGGAAGTAAAGTAAGAAAAGAAGAAAGAATTTCAATTTTTAGAATTACTGAAAGTTAGAGATAAATAGAAGTTATAAGGATATAGAAAAGTGAGGAAGTAAAGTAAGAAAAGAAGAAAGAATTTCAGTTTTTAGAATTGCTGAAACTTAGAGATAAATAGTTGTTATAAGGATATAGAAAAGTGAGGAAGTAAAGTAAGAAAAGAAGAAAGAATTTCAATTTTTAGAATTAGTGAAAGTTAGAGATAAATAGAAGTTATAAGGATATAGAAAAGTGAGGAAGTAAAGTAAGAAAAGAAGAAAGAATTTCAGTTTTTAGAATTACTGAAAGTTAGAGATAAATAGTTGTTATAAGGATATAGAAAAGTGAGGAAGTAAAGTAAGAAAAGAAGAAAGAATTTCAGTTTTTAGAATTGCTGAAACTTAGAGATAAATAGAAGTTATAAGGATATAGAAAAGTGAGGAAGTAAAGTAAGAAAAGAAGAAAGAATTTCAGTTTTTAGAATTGCTGAAAGTTAGAGATAAATAGAAGTTATAAGGATATAGAAAAGTGAGGAAGTAAAGTAAGAAAAGAAGAAAGAATTTCAGTTTTTAGAATTACTGAAAGTTAGAGATAAATAGAAGTTATAAGAATTTAGAAAAGTGAGGAAGTAAAGTAAGAAAAGAAGAAAGAATTTCAGTTTTTAGAATTACTGAAACTTAGAGATAAATAGTTGTTATAAGGATATAGAAAAGTGAGGAAGTAAAGTAAGAATAGAAGAAAGAATTTCAGTTTTTAGAATTAGTGAAAGTTAGAGATAAATAGAAGTTATAAGAATTTAGAAAAGTGAGGAAGTAAAGTAAGAAAAGAAGAAAGAATTTCAATTTTTAGAATTGCTGAAACTTAGAGATAAATAGTTGTTATAAGGATATAGAAAAGTGAGGAAGTAAAGTAAGAAAAGAAGAAAGAATTTCAGTTTTTAGAATTGCTGAAAGTTAGAGATAAATAGAAGTTATAAGGATATAGAAAAGTGAGGAAGTAAAGTAAGAAAAGAAGAAAGAATTTCAATTTTTAGAATTACTGAAAGTTAGAGATAAATAGAAGTTATAAGAATTTAGAAAAGTGAGGAAGTAAAGTAAGAAAAGAAGAAAGAATTTCAATTTTTAGAATTACTGAAAGTTAGAGATAAATAGAAGTTATAAGGATATAGAAAAGTGAGGAAGTAAAGTAAGAAAAGAAGAAAGAATTTCAGTTTTTAGAATTAGTGAAAGTTAGAGATAAATAGAAGTTATAAGAATTTAGAAAAGTGAGGAAGTAAAGTAAGAAAAGAAGAAAGAATTTCAGTTTTTAGAATTGCTGAAACTTAGAGATAAATAGTTGTTATAAGGATATAGAAAAGTGAGGAAGTAAAGTAAGAAAAGAAGAAAGAATTTCAGTTTTTAGAATTGCTGAAAGTTAGAGATAAATAGAAGTTATAAGGATATAGAAAAGTGAGGAAGTAAAGTAAGAAAAGAAGAAAGAATTTCAATTTTTAGAATTACTGAAAGTTAGAGATAAATAGAAGTTATAAGAATTTAGAAAAGTGAGGAAGTAAAGTAAGAAAAGAAGAAAGAATTTCAATTTTTAGAATTACTGAAAGTTAGAGATAAATAGAAGTTATAAGAATTTAGAAAAGTGAGGAAGTAAAGTAAGAAAAGAAGAAAGAATTTCAATTTTTAGAATTACTGAAAGTTAGAGATAAATAGAAGTTATAAGAATTTAGAAAAGTGAGGAAGTAAAGTAAGAAAAGAAGAAAGAATTTCAAATTTTAGAATTACTGAAAGTTAGAGATAAATAGTTGTTATAAGGATTTAGAAAAGTGAGGAAGTAAAGTAAGAAAAGAAGAAAGAATTTCAGTTTTTAGAATTAGTGAAACTTAGAGATAAATAGAAGTTATAAGAATTTAGAAAAGTGAGGAAGTAAAGTAAGAAAAGAAGAAAGAATTTCAGTTTTTAGAATTGCTGAAACTTAGAGATAAATAGAAGTTATAAGAATTTAGAAAAGTGAGGAAGTAAAGTAAGAAAAGAAGAAAGAATTTCAGTTTTTAGAATTGCTGAAACTTAGAGATAAATAGAAGTTATAAGAATTTAGAAAAGTGAGGAAGTAAAGTAAGAAAAGAAGAAAGAATTTCAGTTTTTAGAATTAGTGAAACTTAGAGATAAATAGAAGTTATAAGAATTTAGAAAAGTGAGGAAGTAAAGTAAGAAAAGAAGAAAGAATTTCAGTTTTTAGAATTGCTGAAACTTAGAGATAAATAGAAGTTATAAGAATTTAGAAAAGTGAGGAAGTAAAGTAAGAAAAGAAGAAAGAATTTCAGTTTTTAGAATTGCTGAAACTTAGAGATAAATAGAAGTTATAAGAATTTAGAAAAGTGAGGAAGTAAAGTAAGAAAAGAAGAAAGAATTTCAGTTTTTAGAATTACTGAAACTTAGAGATAAATAGTTGTTATAAGGATATAGAAAAGTGAGGAAGTAAAGTAAGAATAGAAGAAAGAATTTCAGTTTTTAGAATTAGTGAAAGTTAGAGATAAATAGAAGTTATAAGAATTTAGAAAAGTGAGGAAGTAAAGTAAGAAAAGAAGAAATAATTTCAGTTTTTAGAATTACTGAAAGTTAGAGATAAATAGTTGTTATAAGGATATAGAAAAGTGAGGAAGTAAAGTAAGAAAAGAAGAAAGAATTTCAGTTTTTAGAATTACTGAAAGTTAGAGATAAATAGAAGTTATAAGAATTTAGAAAAGTGAGGAAGTAAAGTAAGAAAAGAAGAAAGAATTTCAATTTTTAGAATTACTGAAAGTTAGAGATAAATAGAAGTTATAAGGATATAGAAAAGTGAGGAAGTAAAGTAAGAAAAGAAGAAAGAATTTCAGTTTTTAGAATTACTGAAAGTTAGAGATAAATAGAAGTTATGAGGATATAGAAAAGTAAGGAAGTAAAGTAAGAAAAGAAGAAAGAATTTCAGTTTTTAGAATTACTGAAAGTTAGAGATAAATAGAAGTTATAAGGATATAGAAAAGTGAGGAAGTAAAGTAAGAAAAGAAGAAAGAATTTCAGTTTTTAGAATTACTGAAAGTTAGAGATAAATAGAAGTTATAAGAATTTAGAAAAGTGAGGAAGTAAAGTAAGAAAAGAAGAAAGAATTTCAAGACTTACTGAAAGTTAGAGATAAATAGTTGTTATAAGGATATAGAAAAGTAAGGAAGTAAAGTAAGAAAAGAAGAAAGAATTTCAGTTTTTAGAAATACTGAAAGTTAGAGATAAATAGAAGTTATAAGGATATAGAAAAGTGAGGAAGTAAAGTAAGAAAAGAAGAAAGAATTTCAATTTTTAGAATTGCTGAAACTTAGAGATAAATAGAAGTTATAAGGATTTAGAAAAGTGAGGAAGTAAAGTAAGAAAAGAAGAAAGAATTTCAGTTTTTAGAATTAGTGAAAGTTAGAGATAAATAGAAGTTATAAGGATATAGAAAAGTGAGGAAGTAAAGTAAGAAAAGAAGAAAGAATTTCAGTTTTTAGAATTAGTGAAAGTTAGAGATAAATAGAAGTTATAAGGATATAGAAAAGTGAGGAAGTAAAGTAAGAAAAGAAGAAAGAATTTCAGTTTTTAGAATTGCTGAAACTTAGAGATAAATAGTTGTTATAAGGATATAGAAAAGTGAGGAAGTAAAGTAAGAAAAGAAGAAAGAATTTCAGTTTTTAGAATTAGTGAAAGTTAGAGATAAATAGAAGTTATAAGAATTTAGAAAAGTGAGGAAGTAAAGTAAGAAAAGAAGAAAGAATTTCAGTTTTTAGAATTACTGAAAGTTAGAGATAAATAGAAGTTATAAGGATATAGAAAAGTGAGGAAGTAAAGTAAGAAAAGAAGAAAGAATTTCAGTTTTTAGAATTAGTGAAAGTTAGAGATAAATAGAAGTTATAAGAATTTAGAAAAGTGAGGAAGTAAAGTAAGAAAAGAAGAAAGAATTTCAATTTTTAGAATTACTGAAAGTTAGAGATAAATAGAAGTTATAAGGATATAGAAAAGTGAGGAAGTAAAGTAAGAAAAGAAGAAAGAATTTCAATTTTTAGAATTACTGAAAGTTAGAGATAAATAGAAGTTATAAGAATTTAGAAAAGTGAGGAAGTAAAGTAAGAAAACAAGAAAGAATTTCAGTTTTTAGAATTGCTGAAACTTAGAGATAAATAGTTGTTATAAGGATATAGAAAAGTGAGGAAGTAAAGTAAGAAAAGAAGAAAGAATTTCAGTTTTTAGAATTGCTGAAAGTTAGAGATAAATAGAAGTTATAAGGATATAGAAAAGTGAGGAAGTAAAGTAAGAAAAGAAGAAAGAATTTCAATTTTTAGAATTACTGAAAGTTAGAGATAAATAGAAGTTATAAGAATAGAAAAGTGAGGAAGTAAAGTAAGAAAAGAAGAAAGAATTTCAATTTTTAGAATTACTGAAAGTTAGAGATAAATAGAAGTTATAAGAATTTAGAAAAGTGAGGAAGTAAAGTAAGAAAAGAAGAAAGAATTTCAAATTTTAGAATTACTGAAAGTTAGAGATAAATAGTTGTTATAAGGATTTAGAAAAGTGAGGAAGTAAAGTAAGAAAAGAAGAAAGAATTTCAGTTTTTAGAATTACTGAAACTTAGAGATAAATAGAAGTTATAAGAATTTAGAAAAGTGAGGAAGTAAAGTAAGAAAAGAAGAAAGAATTTCAGTTTTTAGAATTGCTGAAACTTAGAGATAAATAGAAGTTATAAGGATATAGAAAAGTGAGGAAGTAAAGTAAGAAAAGAAGAAAGAATTTCAGTTTTTAGAATTACTGAAAGTTAGAGATAAATAGAAGTTATAAGGATATAGAAAAGTGAGGAAGTAAAGTAAGAAAAGAAGAAAGAATTTCAGTTTTTAGAATTGCTGAAAGTTAGAGATAAATAGAAGTTATAAGGATATAGAAAAGTGAGGAAGTAAAGTAAGAAAAGAAGAAAGAATTTCAGTTTTTAGAATTGCTGAAAGTTAGAGATAAATAGAAGTTATAAGGATATAGAAAAGTGAGGAAGTAAAGTAAGAAAAGAAGAAAGAATTTCAATTTTTAGACTTACTGAAAGTTAGAGATAAATAGTTGTTATAAGAATTTAGAAAAGTGAGGAAGTAAAGTAAGAAAAGAAGAAAGAATTTCAATTTTTAGAATTAGTGAAAGTTAGAGATAAATAGAAGTTATAAGAATTTAGAAAAGTGAGGAAGTAAAGTAAGAAAAGAAGAAAGAATTTCAGTTTTTAGAATTACTGAAAGTTAGAGATAAATAGTTGTTATAAGGATATAGAAAAGTGAGGAAGTAAAGTAAGAAAAGAAGAAAGAATTTCAGTTTTTAGAATTGCTGAAACTTAGAGATAAATAGAAGTTATAAGGATATAGAAAAGTGAGGAAGTAAAGTAAGAAAAGAAGAAAGAATTTCAGTTTTTAGAATTGCTGAAACTTAGAGATAAATAGTTGTTATAAGGATATAGAAAAGTGAGGAAGTAAAGTAAGAAAAGAAGAAAGAATTTCAGTTTTTAGAATTACTGAAAGTTAGAGATAAATAGAAGTTATAAGAATTTAGAAAAGTGAGGAAGTAAAGTAAGAAAAGAAGAAAGAATTTCAGTTTTTAGAATTACTGAAACTTAGAGATAAATAGTTGTTATAAGGATATAGAAAAGTGAGGAAGTAAAGTAAGAATAGAAGAAAGAATTTCAGTTTTTAGAATTAGTGAAAGTTAGAGATAAATAGAAGTTATAAGAATTTAGAAAAGTGAGGAAGTAAAGTAAGAAAAGAAGAAAGAATTTCAATTTTTAGAATTGCTGAAACTTAGAGATAAATAGTTGTTATAAGGATATAGAAAAGTGAGGAAGTAAAGTAAGAAAAGAAGAAAGAATTTCAGTTTTTAGAATTGCTGAAAGTTAGAGATAAATAGAAGTTATAAGGATATAGAAAAGTGAGGAAGTAAAGTAAGAAAAGAAGAAAGAATTTCAATTTTTAGAATTACTGAAAGTTAGAGATAAATAGAAGTTATAAGAATTTAGAAAAGTGAGGAAGTAAAGTAAGAAAAGAAGAAAGAATTTCAATTTTTAGAATTACTGAAAGTTAGAGATAAATAGAAGTTATAAGAATTTAGAAAAGTGAGGAAGTAAAGTAAGAAAAGAAGAAAGAATTTCAAATTTTAGAATTACTGAAAGTTAGAGATAAATAGTTGT
>CAMPDV010004344.1:0-44305 GCA_946699065.1 Loxodes magnus
TGTGATTTGCAGTGTAAATATATTAGCTAAATTTTAATAAGCTATTATATAATAAACTTTAATTTTAAAAGTGTTTCTAAATCATATGATATTTTAAGTTTAAAGTTAATAGATAGAATTAAAAGAAATAAATAAAATATGATTAATGCTTTCTGCTAGTAGGTTCTACCTAAATAAATTATGAGAAGATTTATGCTTTAACTTCTAAATCTAGGAAAGAAAGGCTATTTTTGTTGCTTTTTTGCAAAAGTCTTAGATTTTATTTTTCTTAATTATATATTTGTTTTTACTGATATCGATTTTGTCTAGTTAGCTTACATGCTTAATAAGTTTGTCATACATTTTAGTACAACATGATATTGATTTAAGACAATTTCGCTTCTTTATACTATTTATTCCTTTGAGTATAAATGTGCCTTTTTAAAGATGGAGAACTAAATCAGTTGCTAATCAAGTTATATAGATAAGAAATAAAATGCTTCTAATTCCTAAACAAACTTGCTTTTATTTTTTAAGATTATGCGCTTATTTCTAAACTTTAATAGCCATAATTTAATAATTTCTTCTGAAATAAAGCGAAATCTTAGAATCTATATATCCCTTTATTTATAGAAATTCTTATGATTTAAAAGTTTAAAATTACTTATACTTTTGTAACTAAATTCACTTTAAATTCATATAGCTTAGAAAATAAATCTACCAGCATGATTAAAAGTATTGAGTACATATTGTTGCTTGTTCTTTTGAAGGTGATAATTTAATAGCTCAGTTTATATCTCATTATACACTTTTAGTATTAGTTTAAAACATTAAGTGTAGGATTTAATCTCTAAGTACTCATTTTATTTTATAATTTTATAAAGTAGATAAAGGATTGTTAAAAATACGTTGTTTTAGTTAAATCAAATGAAGCATAAATTAAATTTTCTTAAAATCAAATTTAAATGTGAAATGAATATTATTTTGCTTATCATTCAAACTTCTAGTCTCTATTTTCTCCTTGTAAATTTGTTTTCCTAGGATTGTTATTTTCATTTCTCTTGAAGTCTCTTTTAATCAGAAGATCTTATCTGCTTGTTACTACTTTCCTCTTTCTTCGCTCTCCAATAGTTTTATATCTCGTTGGGTAATAAAACTGGTAATGGTTTTGTTTATTATCTAAGATTCATTGAAACCCGTCATTCCTATTTATGGTAACTCTTCATTTCTGTCTTCAACTTTAACTTTAGCTTTACGATTTTTTTAGTACTCTCTAAATAGATTAACTATTACTAAAATTAAGTTAACAAATAAACTTAAAGTAGCATAAGAAATGCATACTATTACAATAACTCATCCTAGTATTTCTTTTTATTTCTATTAGCTTTCGTCCAAAGCTTTATTTTCAATATTTTTAAAATAGAAATTTAGGGAGTAAATTGGTATTAGCAGTAACTCTCCAATAGCTTCTAAAGCAAATATTATTTTGCTTGTATATGGTTTAAATATTTGTATATAAAGCAACCATAAAAAGCAATTGGCTATATATATGATTATTTGAGGGATATATGAATCTACGAGGATTATAGCTGCAAAAGAAACGAAGAGTCTTCTTGTTAGAAAAAGAGTCTAGAACAGAGTTTAGGGTAAAGTATTCTAAAACTTTTAATCGAAATAAACGATATATTTTTCCTTGATTTCTTGCATCTACTTTTCATACTTTTCTTCCTTGAGCTCTTCAAATTTTTATTTAGAATAGAAATATTTTTTTGAGATCCAATAACTGCTGAAAATACAATAAATCTAGATGCTCTAAAATTAAATAAAGCTTACTAAGACAATAACTGCAAGAAAGGAATTAAAAGCTGCATAAAAGTCACTTAAACTAAAGTGAGCAAGTTACATCATAATTGCATTATTTATTTACAAGGCTTTAATGCTATAAATCATAGTTATGTAGTTTCTATTTGTAAACTTAGTTCTCAGCTTTTTCTATTTTCTATTTAAATTTGAAATGTCCAAGTGTTTTCAGAATTCCATCAAAAGACAAAAGAATTGACAATAGTAAAAGAGGATTTATGATATTAGAAAGTAGAGTGTAACTTCGAAAACTTAGAAGGACATAAACTTCTCTATCTACTAACAGTTGTTCAGAATCAAGGCTTTTAAACTTGCTATCATTAAATCCATCCTTTTTGTAATTCTCGTAGTAATAAGCATCTAGAATATCAGTTCTTCTAACGTCAATATAAGCATTCATGAAAATTAACTAAGTAGTTAAAATTCCTTGCAAAACATTTCTCGATGATGTTGATTAGGACTTAGATTGGTAATTAACACTTGTAGTAACTAAGCTGCATACTAAAATACTATAAGTAACAGCATTTGCTAAATGATGAGTGGACTCGATTAAATGCTCTTCGGATATGGATAAATTAAACTTAGAAAAATTCTTAATTTCTAAAAATTTTTCTTCATTTTCCTCGTTGGTTTAGTTAAGTCCCTATTCTTGACTTGAGTTATTTAAATTACAGACTTTCTCTAATAAGACATATGATCTCTCACATTAAAGACATTAATTACCATCTTAGCTGCAATTCTAGCAGTATTTTATTTTAGTGCTGCATTTTAAGCAGGTTTGATTTTTAATATAGTAAGTCTCATTAGGACAACTTTTAACGCATTAGTCTTGGAAAAGGTTAAAAGTTTCTTTACACTTTAAGCAAATATCTCCTTCTTGCTTGCAAATTAGACAATTTTATTTAGTTTTATTGCAAAGTTCACACTACTTATCATTATTCTTATCCTATTAAGTTCAAGGACACTACTAAACGCACTCGTTTTCCATTGATAATTTTAATTAGCAAGTACAAGAGTTATTTCCGAAGGTTCATCCTTTATAGCACTATAAGCAATTGTTATTCTATGTATCGAAACATTTGTAGCATAAACTTCCGCAGACAAGTTCGGTTTAACTAATCTTGAATCCTTAGTAAGAGTGATCTAAGATAGACTGCAATTGATTTGAAGTAAGAAATTAGTCTCCATAATATCTTAAAGAGTAAATATAACCTACAAAATTTCATTAACTTAATTAGCTTCCTTAATATATTAAATCTGTCTTTGAAAATGCAATTTAGTTTTCAGAATAATTTTAATAAGTTTTTAATTTATAATCCATTTAAGAATAAGTAGTAGATAAACTGAAATTACCTAGGTTATTCATAGAAAAGCCTACAAATATTCAATTATCTTGAACTAAGTCTATACTAAAAGAAAATTCAGTTCATCAATCTTTATATAATTGCTTTACTCGAAAGATTGTTTATTTATCCTAATCATTTTAAAAATTCATTAACTCAAAAAAATTTGATTAATCCTTGAAGAGTTGAAATCAAGTTCAACCTATTTAGTTAGAATCAATCTTTAGTCATGCAGTCACACTAAATTAAGCTTAAGGATTTATTCCATATTAAGAAAACTTGTTACTTTTAGATGAGTTCTGCGTTATTTAAGTAGGAGTATTTGGAACCAATATATCAAAAAAGCTAAGTTAAGATTGAATTTATAAGGCCAAGCAGCATAGAGCCATTATGAATATTTTCATTTTATAACTAAAATAAATAAAAATTATTTATTGCTTGTTTTAAAGCAACCTAGCATCTTTTATATATATTCAACTAAATCATTTAATTTCATAGTTTCTACCTTATTAAATTGTATAATCAAAACATGCTTTTAATTATTCCACATTTAGAGTATACATTTATTTATCTAATGAAACATAATAAATGTATGATATAATTATTTCTACTTTATGTTTTGTTTAATATCTCATAGAGATAATAAAAGCGTAAGTAAATTAGTTATATCTATTTAAATTCTTTTAGAATGTTTTAAAGGAAATTTTATAACTATAAATATTTAATTTCTTCATCATTTTACCCATTCAAGACAACTCTCTACGTTTTAAGCTTCTTAGCCTTAATTACCTGTATTTATTGAAAATAACTTTCTGTTTTATCTTTTAGAATCAAGTATTTTATAGAGTTTGAAAAACTCCTAAACTGAAATTAATTTTAGTATTAACATTTTTCGTTGAAAAATAGATTAGAGGCACTCCAATAAGAATAGGATAGAAATTTAATAATTCTCATTGATATTTGGCCGTATAGTTATAAAGATTAAAGTAAATATTTTAAAATTAAAACTTTAAATCTAAAACTTTATTAAATGTACTTAACTAACAAATAGAAAGAGTAAAAAGGATAATTTAATATATATAAAACTCTTATATAGAAATAGAGCTTTATAAAATATAAAACCGACCCAAAAGCGCAATAACTTTTTTCTTTAGCGTTTATAATAAATTCTTTCAGTTTAATTTAGCTATCTAGATAAATTTTTTATCCTTATTTAAATAAAGTTTCCTTCATTTTGCATAAAAGCTCAATATTAAAATTGTAAATTAGCTATTTATCTTAATAGCTAATAGGCTTTATATTATTTTTTAAATAAATAAGCTCGATTATAGAGCCCGTAGCACTCACGATGGTTTGCAGCTCTTTAAAGTAATTTTATTTAAAGTTAATAAAGTTTCTTATTGGAAGTTTCCTCTAGTGCTTCACTCCTTTGGAAATTCTGTCTTCTAATAGGGCATGATCGGAGTGATGCCCCAAGAGACCTAATTGTCTGGCACCTTTCAAAAACCATTACTCAATGACTCCAGTTCCTTCGTCTTGACTCCTGCCAAGATTCTCGCTCAGTTTGAAGCTCCTGAAGTAATTCCTTGTACTTGTGTTAAGTTAATCTCAGTTGTAGGATTGCTCCTCTCTATTTAAATAATTTTTTATTAAATTAATTATATTTTTGATTTAATTTAATTCTAGTTACTCGATATGTTTTTTCAAAACTTACTCCTTAAAATTAATTATAAAGCAATTTAACCTTAAACTTTAGCTTTTATTTATTTAACTTTGATATAATTTATAATTGCTCATTTTAAGACTTAAAATTTTCAATTGTTAGAAAAATTAGTTTTATTCAAATTTTCTTTGATTAAGTTATTAATATATTTAAACTTAGCATTTTTAACTTTTCCTTTTATTCGAAATTAAAATTACCCAGTCATTATAACTTTAGATTGAAAGTATATACTATTTTTAAAGCATCTCTTATTTACTTTTCAGCCAGATAAATAGTAAATAAATGAGATTGCAGAACGCGTAGTACCTCAATGGAGCGTATCTCTTTAATAAAGATTTTTAAAGTTAAAAAATTCCTTGCTGAAGTCTTCCACATTGCTAACATTCTCAGTGATATTTGTCTTCTATAGGGTTGTGATAGGAATGCTACCACAAGAGACCTTAGTATCTGGCATATTTCATCATTAATGCTACTTGATGCCTCTTCGATCTTGTCTTCTCTTCTCTTGATTTCTACAAAGATTTTTGATTGGTTCTTCACTTATGGAGTACTTCCTGGTACCAGAGTATAAGTCGGTTTCAGTTGGGGAATCGCTCCTCCCTATTTATTTATATATTATAAAATAAAACTACTATAATTATATATTTTACTTCTAACTTCAATTCTTTTATACTTGATAGCTTTGTAAGATTCATCAATAATTTAGCTTTATCTCTATAATAAATTTAAATAGTGGAACTAAAATTTCTTATTATTGAAATAGCTACACAAAAGAACTTAGCTAAATTAACTTAAAACAAGCTGATAAATCAAAAATGAATAAATAATGAAATCATAAAATGAATAATTTTGTAATTTAGTAGAATGACACATTACTAGTAATATTTATAGTCTAAGACTTTAAATATTAAATTAAATTAAATTAAATTAAATTAAGTGTTAAGGAAGGGACTGTTTATCTTAATAGATGCCTACCTGATGTGTGTTAAGTGTACATCATCACTAATCTTTTCTTCTTGTTTATGTCTTTTTGGGCTTTCCTTTCGTCTCGCCTGGACCCATTTCTCGGCTTTATAGGCGAATATCGCCATCCAGTCCGTCTTCAACTGGCAGAAACCGCCGATTTGCCTAGGTAGCTCCTAAGAGGTGGAGAGATCACTCCAAGGCGGCACCTTGGTCTGAGTTAGTAGGAGGTGTAATTGAGTCCCTTGGTTGGGAAGTCCAAGGATGAATGCACCACAGAGTGCACAAGTTATTGAGGGAAGGTATTTAAGCCTTTCTGTGGCTTATTTCTCAGCACGGGGGATTGCATCTTCATCGCAAGTCCCTTTAAAACCTGCTGAAGTTCCTTGTGCATCTCAGGTACCATTTCCACCCTCTTTAATTTCAATTATATAAGACTTTAAATACAATAAAATATTAAAAGCTCCGATACTTTCTATAAATGTCTTTCTCTTTATATAACGCTAAATTTATTATCTTTTCAATTTTATGATTTATACTTTTATTTTTACTTAAGTGATTTGATTCTTTTAGTGTATCTTTTTGTTCTTTTAGCATTTCATGAAACTATTTATGGACTAGAATATTTGAAGAATTTATTAAAATTAAGAATTTTAGTTTTATAGAAATGTTTATATTTATAGCTGTAAATATATAGAAGTAATCTCTTTTATGTTTCCTTTTTAGAATGAATTGCTTATAATTCCAAAATAACCTACATAATATTTTATCTAAAATATTATAAGATTCTCTTTATTTTTGCCATTATTCAAAAGATATTAAGTGTTAAGTTTGCACATATTGAGATCTTATTTTAATTAAAGAAAAAATGCTATCAATTTATAAATAGCAATAGTCTCTTTAAAAACTGCTAAATATAAAAATTAAAGATAATTTAAGAAACATTCTTTAATAATTTCTATTTAGTCAATAACTCTTCAAATAGTAACTTTAAATATGCTCCTTTAATTAATTTCAACTAAAAAAGTTTTTGGACCGGAAACTCCTTTCCGATTGCACGACCCGATGCTCTCTTTTTATGGAATAACGGGGATATCCTGTTGTGCTCCAGACACAGTTGCTAGGGAGCTCCATCGCTATGAGCAGCCAGGCTTCACGCCCCTACCAAGAGCGGATAATCTCAAAGACAGCGATCCCTTCAGAAAATGACTCTGACCAGGGACTTTCTCAGCGACAGGAAAGGAATTTATTCCTAGCCATAAAACCAGAAAGTTTAGTCACGAAGGTCATTCTCAGCTCCCACCATCTTTTCAATTATTTAAATATTCTCCTTTAGAGTAATTATAAAAAAGACTTTATTTATATATTCCCAGTACTTATTTAGTCCTTAGTAATTCAATCGTGCTAAATATCAAAGTTATATAATTAATGCTAGAAAAATCTTTTGAATTTAATAAAAAGTATAAGGCAACTAAACTTAACAATCAGTATATGTTTATAGTTTTTTAATTAATTTAATTGGAATTTTTTAAAAGTAATTTAACTAAAGTTGTTTAAGTATCTAATGTCTATCCTTTATTTTAAGTTTAAAGCGAAAACAAAAATTTCCATGAATGGTAAATAGAAAGATAAAAGAAAATATCTTATCAATTATTAATATTTTTGTTCTCAAATAAATTTATTTTACCATATGTTTAAAATTTTTCCTTCAATGTGATAAAAGTATAATCGAAAAGTTTAAAAATTTTTGTATATTTAATCAACTAGAAAACTCATGAAATATCTAATAAAGATAAAATAAATAGTACTAGAAAATTAATTAGACTGTAGAACGTTTATAGTTAAGTTTACTATAATAAGGATAAAGCTTAGATAATTATTAGCATTAGTTACTCTTTATCTATTATTATTTAAAATTATAAATAAGAGATATATTTTAAAATAAGTACTTCTTAAACTCATTAACTATCTCAAGTTTCTTTATTTCTCATAGAATATTATATTTATATATTATCTATTCTATTTATTTTTGTAGTCTTAAATATTAAAATAAAATATTAGTTTAACTTAATTTAAAATAAAAACAATCAGTCTTTGAAAATCTTCCAAGATATTTAAATTTAATTTTAACTTATTTTATAATAAAACTTAATTAAAATTAGAAAATACATATTCTTAATATCTAGTTTATTAAGAATTAAGATAAGGAATTTGAATGCCTAATTGATATCTTAGATAATTTTTTCAATTTTCACTAAATTTTACTCATCATAAATAAATTTCTAGGAGTTATTAATATACTAAATATATTAGCTGGCTAATTATTTTTTCTTTTGTATTTTAAAGTAAGTTGCATTATATTCCTTAAAACTAATTTTAAATAATTTTCTTTTAAATTTATTAATAACTTTTATTTAGTTTTTTAATTATTAATATATAAATTTAAATTAATTTAATTTATTTAAACTTAAGATATCAATTACTTACTATATTAATATAAAATATCTTAGATATATTTAAATTGTTAATTTTATTTAGCTGTATAAATTATATGAATTATTAACTTAAGCATTTATATTATAATATCTGAATTAAAATTATTAAAATAAATATTTATTGCTTATTTTAACTTTATAGTTGGTATATTACTTATGAATATCTAATGTGAATAATTAAGTATATTATAAATGCTACTATCTATATTATAATCAAATTTTTATTAAAAAAGAATTAATTTATTTTCTTTTTCTTTTCTTTTCTATCTGATATTATTTAAAATAATTAATATATGATAGATTGATGTATCCTATGCAATTTAAATAATAAAGAGCTTATTTTCATATACTTAATATTTTTTAGTATATTTAAAATTCTTTAAAAAAAGGAAGTTATTGAGATATTAAAAAAACGTTGTATTCATAATAAAAAAGTAAGGTAATATAAGAAAAAATGATATGATTATAATAAATTAAATAATAAATATAAATTATTAAGGAAAATTAATTTATACTAAAGAAATTAATTTAATTTGGAGTATGATAACTAAAAGTAATTTAGGATATTTTAACTTAATAATTATTATTTATTTAAACAAATATTTTGGATGATTAAATGAAAGGTATAAGTAAAGATTATTTTTAGATTTAGTATAATTTAAATATTTTATCTATCCTTATTTAATATAAAATATTGGAATATAATAAGCCAATTAATTAATTTTTAAAAAGATTAATCTTTTATAGTATAAAGATTATGCTAATTTTTTATTAATTTATTATGTATAAAAATTAAAAATTTATAATTAAAGTTAGATTATGTTAAATAATAAACTTGAACAGTTAAAATTAATACTATAAAAGTGCTACTTGAAATTACTCTCCTGAAAATAAGAATTAAATGTAAAATAATTAAAAGATTACATATTTAATCTATAATAAATAAAAATTTAAATATATATAATTCTATTTAAAAAAGCTGAGAATTTAATTAACCTTCAGTTATATTCATTCTTTTTTTCTATAAATTAGTTTAATTTATTTCGATTGAGATTCTCTACAGTTTAATTTTAAAATGCAAAATAGTTTTTGATGTTATTGTTGCTTTAGTATATTAAATGAAGATAAATTAGAAAGTAATTTTAGTATTATTAATTTTAAAGTTATTATTATTTATCATATTTTCTGTTTGCTTTTTTATATATTTAATTAAATTTGATATTTATGATATTTTCATAATAATAGTAATTATTTAATTATTTATAACTTAGTAACTATAAATAATTCTAGTTAGTATTTTTACATTAGGATGTTATTATTTTCTTCCTTCTTAAATTTAAATTTTAATATTTTAATGCTAATTAGCAATTTTTCAATTTGCTTAATTTTAATTTTAAGAAATTTAGCAAATCATAATTATTTATATAACAAATTGATTAAATTTAAATTATTATATTTACTTATATTTATTACTATTTTCTTTTTTTAATAATAATGATAAAAATAATTAATTTATATTATTTTAATTTATCATTTAACTATAAAATTCTAGATTTTTTTTACTTTTCCTTTTTTTATTTTTTATATTAATTTAAATAAAATTATTATCTTCCTTTTCACTTCCTTTATGGTTGTAATTTTTCTTCTAATTTTTCTTTAGTGCAACTTGATTTATTTCTTTTCTTTAGACTTATTTTTCTTTTTTTACTTTTTTTAAGCTTAAACTTTATTGTTTGCTCGAGATTTTACTTCTTTTTTTAGCTTTGAAAAGAACTAAAATTAATAAATAAATAATCCCCTAAATTTGATTCTCTTATATGTTTTTGCAATTAAAATTAACTTTTATTATTTCTCTTAATTTTAAGTGTTTTCTATCTTTTAGCTACTAAAATTATTTAGTTAAAAATTAATCTAAGTTTCACCAAAAATTTAAGCAGTAGATATTTATTATTCTCTTTAAGATTATGATACTACAATTGCTAGTTACTTTGATAATTTCACTTTTCACTAAAGTTTATAGTGATTAATGATATTTCTTATATTTGGTTAAATTATTCCTAAGCTTAAAATAAAAATAAGATACTCTAAAAGTATATTAAAAAATATCCTATCTACTCACATTTCTATGTTCTATTTTATCCTTATTCACCTATATAAAGTAGATATTAGATAAATAAATTAGCATCAGAAAAACTTCAAATATGCATTCTAAGTAATTTCGTTTTTTAGTCTCATATAGCTTATAAAATAGTAAAGCAAAAATTAAAGTAAGCTTAAGCTTATTAGCATTACTTATATTTACTGATTACCTAATAGAACTATTAATATACATCCTAAAAAGAAGCATCTAACTAGAAATAAAGGATAGTAAGCAGGATATTTGGTAGCTTAGAAGGCTTAGAAGAAAATGTTTAATCTACCTTTCTCTTTCTTAAGTTATTCTTCCTCTTCTTAAGTATTTAATCTACTTTATTAACTATAAAGTGAAAATAACTTTTTGCAGCAAGTAAAGATGATGATGATCTAGATATCAGAGTATAAGAACTTTCCATAAATATTAAAGCTAGCAGCACATTTAAAGTGTCTAACATTTTTCCAAAGTTTAAGTAGTAAATCTATAAGAAAATAGCGCAGTTAAGTTTAAAGTTTTGCCTATATAAATATCAATTTCTAATTCATACTAGCATAAACTTTTAAGCATCTTTAAAAGCTTTAAATCTTTATCTAGTGCGAAATTACTAACAATGCAGTATACAATTAACCAGATTACCTATTAGACCGCGATGATATCCATATTTTTTTAATTATAATAATAATCATTATTATTATGAATTGAAGTGATCATCTTCATTAGGTTAGACACTACTTTAAAGCTTATTAGTTGGTACAAATATTAAATTTCCAATCTTGTTCCGGATCATCTTCTTTGAATACATATATGCAAATACTGCATTAATCCTTTTTATTACAGATATCTTACTTCAGTCTATTTTGATTCCAATCTTAATTAGGTTTCTTCTTTATTGAGTAAATGAAATGTCATCAAGATTTAATTCTCTTTGTACGGTTTTTTTCTGCATAATAGACTTTCTAAAGTGTAGTGTAGATTATTTATCAATTTTTGTTTCCTATAGCTTACTATTTTTTTTTCTAAATCTTCAGCATTATTTTTAAATATGTCCATATTTCCTCCAATATCAGCAATATTTTCTTCTCTTTAGAAAAAAATATTTATTAGCTGAGAAGTTGGTTCCACGTTCATGAGATTATTCGTTGCTATATTTCAAGAAACAAATTTTCAGTCAACTCGAATAGTTGATTAAATTTTATTTCAATTCATACAAATCTGAACTTATTTTATCATGGATTTACGTTCTTTAGTTTTAAAGTTCTTAAAATAAGTTAAAGAGTTTTCCTTAAAGCTCTTATACTTGACGTTAAAGCCTTTCATTTTCATTTTACATATTTTGATTTTTTAGTTATTTAGTTATTTATCGTTGCTTAAGAAAAAGTTATCCTTTTAAAAAAAATAAAGCGAGAAGTTTTATATTTTTTATTAATAAATTTAAGACTTTTCTTTCAATTAAAATTACGAAGTAAAGAGCAATTTATTTATATCGAAGAGTAAACTCAGCAACCTTTACTGTTTTATATCTAATTTGAAACTAAGAAAGTTAAAATGTAAACGTAAATCTACTATGTAGTTAGATGATTTAACTAAATATAGACATTAGTTTTAGTATATTATTTATAATATTGTTAGATTATACTATTTAAACTAAAAAACGCCCAACGTGGGGCTCGAATCCACGACCACCAGATTAAGAGTCTGACGCTCTACCGACTGAGCTAACCGGGCTCAATTTAATTGAATCAGTTTTTCTTAAATACTAACTATCTTGAATGAAATGTAATTAACTCTTAGCTTCTTAGTTAATATCCTTTATTATTTTAATCTTTCTTCACTTCCTAATATTTAGTTATTATTTTTCTACCTAAGAGTAAGAACTTAATTCTTATATTCAGTAAATTAAAAATACTATCTAGCTAAGATATTCACAGCTTCATTATATTCTGCTATATCAATTACTAGTAATACTAAGAATCCTAATAATAGACATTTAGATTATAGAGGTATTAACTAGTTAGTTTAGATAGGATATAGTTATAAGTATTATACCAAAGCTTTAAATCATATAGTTAGTAAAATATATTCAGTTATTGCTAAAGTAAACAGTATAAAAGGTTTATAAGTGTAAACTAAATTATATCATTTATATTATTGTAAATAAATAAGGTAATTAAGAAATATTTATTATAATAGAAAGTATTAAATTTCGTAAAATTTTGGAAATGAAATGCTGTAATAGCAAAATAGAATCTAATTATAAGATAAATAATTAAAATTTTATTTAAATTAATAAGGGAAAAAATAAAGCAATTAGTGAATTAGATTTTAAGATTACAAAACTAAAAATAAAAAATATACTCTTTTAGATTTAACTAAGAAAAACTTTATATCTCTAGCCTAACTAGATAGACATAATTAAAATCAAGTTAAATTTTTTTAATTAAGAGGTGAACAAATAATTTTTTCAAAAGAACAAACATAATCAAGATAAAAAAAAATGATAAGACAGATATCCTAATTGTAATTAAATTAAAAGATAGGAAAGTTTTAGAAAATGTATTAGTTACTAAATAAATTAATAAAGCAGGCAAAATTCCATTTAATTACATTAGAATAAGAATGAGAAATAAAGAATCGAAATTGTCTTAAATCAATATCATGTTGTCCTAAAATATATGACAAGTTTATTAAGCACTTACGCTAACTAGACAAAGTCGATATCAGTGAAAACAAATATATAATTAAGAAAAATAAAAATCTAGGACTTTTGCGAAAAAGTTTCAAAAATAGGCTTTCTTTCCTAGGTTTAGAAATTAAAATACAAATCATCTCATAATTTATTTAGGTAGAATTTATTAGCAGAAAGCATTAATCATATTTTATTTATTTATTTTAATTCTATCTATTAACTTTAAACTTTAAAGCATCATATGATTTAGAAACAATTTAAAATTAAAGTTTATTATATAATAGCTTATTAAAATTTAGCTAATATATTTACACTGCAAATTACAAAAATGCATAGTAATAATAGAACAGCCTTATATACAATAAAAGCATAAAGTCTCTTATTGAAAAAGTTATTATGAAAGAGGAATTTATTCTGAAGAAATAATTTTATTATTAAACATTTTTAATGATATTTAGATATAGATTTAATAACTTTCTCATTCTATAATGCATCCTTTATATTCTAATTAAACTTTCTCTTAATTATAGGTATTTTTTAAATATCTATAGTATATTAAAGATATATTTATACATATAGTTAGGCTTCTACTTTAGGTTTCTATTTCCTTTATTAAATAACTTTATATCATAAAATAAACTAAATTTTTCCCAACTTTATTTCATAGCAATTATTTATTTTATATTAGGTGACAATTAAATGTAGTAATACCCTTCACTGTAGATCTTAAAATTTTAATGAAATCAAGCATTTAGAACTAAAAACTATAATAGCAGACTTAAATCTAAACATTTGAGAGTTGTAAATGCAGATTTTTTCTTAATATCTTTTGTTTATCTTTCAGTCTTTATTTTAAAGGTATTACATATTTTCTAAACATACTATTTTATTTTTAATTTAGTGTTTAGTTAAATTATATGGTATATAAATGCAAAAAGATAGAATTTTAAAGATATTACTACATAGGTTTCTGCTTTCTTTTTATATATTACTCTTAAGCTTACTAGTCACCCCTAAGGTTTTTTATACATTTAAATTGCTTAAAGATAATGATATTTATAATTTATTCTTTATACCTTTCTACTTCTATTATAGATATAAGTAATTTATATTAATTAAAAAATAACTTAAAACGAGAAATAGACAATTAAGATAATTATGAGATAGATAAAAATATTGGTAGAAAGCTTTTGTTAGACATCTCTTAATATCCTAAAATAAAATTAAGCACAATAAATAGAAAGCAACAATTTTAATAATATAGTATTAGATATTTCATCTAATACTCTTAAATTATATTAAGATACATATTTCTTTTATTAAATCATACTTTATACTTATCTTAGTACCAAAGCTTTTAGAGTTTGTAGTTATTATTATCTTAAACATGGAAAATTAAAAAAGTATTAAATAACTTTTTTCAAACATTAAAAATTTTAATTTTTATCATTTTTAGTTTTTTAGTTATGAAATAAGAAATAGATAAATATAAAAAACTAGATGAAAGTAGAATTATAGCATTTAGAACTTAAATTAAAAATAGTTAAAATGTAGCTTTTATTCAGATTCTATTTTTCTTAGGTAATATCACTAATATAATCATATGCTAGTACCTTTAAATAATTTAAAATATAAACATTTGAAGCATGAATGTATGATATTATAGAAATTATCTACTCATATCAATAAATACTCTATATTTGTTGCTTTCCAAATACATTTACTCCGTAAAAGCTATTCTTAACCATTATTAATATCAAAGAATTGTAAAATAGTAAGTATTGATAAATGAAAATAACTTTTCATTGAAGATAAAATTATAGACGAATATAAAACAACTATTGCATTTTCAATCAGTTCTACTTTGATAATAATTTTTATCAAATCATTTGGAAACAATATCATTAGCTTCTGACTTCTGGTAGAAAGAATTCAAAGTAATTGACTGAAAAATTAAGAATCTTTTACTCATTAGGTTATTTATTTTATAATTATAAAAAACTAAAAGTGCATATAGAAAATCAACTACAGATGTAGTAAGGTAGGGGACTAATTTAAGATATTTTTAAATAAATTTAAAATTATGAAAATTAATAATTATTCTATTTCAATTTCTTCTATGCTCTTATCAATACTGATTAAATAATTACTATCTTTGTTTTAGTTAGTTACCTCAACTATTTATTTTGTTTTATTTTAGCTTTG
This sequence comes from Loxodes magnus, assembly GCA_946699065.1. Lineage (NCBI taxonomy): Eukaryota > Ciliophora > Karyorelictea > Loxodida > Loxodidae > Loxodes > Loxodes magnus. The sequence continues at coordinate 15,389 of CAMPDV010004344.1, forward strand.
AATATTCTCCTGGTTATCCTAGGTTTTCTGGGCTTTCTAATTATTTTGAAGATCATTTAAATCTTCCTTTTGATATTTTTATATCTATATGCTTGGAATTTTTTTCTCTTCTTATCCCTAAAAGATATCAGGGTCTAGAAATTAGTTTTGGGTTGTCTTCTATTTATCAGTATATTAGGGGACCTATTATCTCTTATCTAATGTTTTTTTAACTGCATAATTGACAATTAATAAATTTTAGTTTTAACTAGAAGATTTTTCTAAATTTTATGTATCTGGCTAAACAGAAGAATTCGGAGTTTAATTTGCAAATACTTTTTAAGGAAATTTCGTCTTTTAAAATACACTCTTCGATTGCTTATTTCTTTATAATCCAGATAGCAAATAGTTACTAAAGTCTATCTTCTATTAATCATTAAAACTTTTATGCTATTAAATGTAAATTTAGCTTGCTCCCTCTTATCTTAAGATTATCTACTCTCTTAATAGTTAATTCTGGTATTTTATATTTTTTTCAAATTAAATATTATTTCCTTAAGTGTTTTGCATATTTTGCTATTATTTTCTTACTATAATTTCATCAAGCTATTTAAGCTTATTTAGATATTCCTTCTTTATGCTTATTTACTTCTTCAAATTCTTAAACTTTTTCTCTGTAAATAATGCTTTCAAATCTGGCAATATATTTTAGCCAGCCATTTTAGTGAATCTTTTCTTTATAGATTCTTTGTTAAATGTATAGTTAATTATTTACTAGAACTGTGAGTTGTTTGCCTCATTGATTTATTAAATAGAGCTATCCTCATTAAGCTACTAAACTGAATTTTAATAACTTACTTTGCTGATTGAAAAATCAATTTCATCCCTCTGCGCTTGTAACAGGATTAGCTCTGTCATAATCCTAAACTAATGACTTACTTCAAAGAATTGAGTAGCTATTTACTCGTAGTAATGCTGCTCTGAATTCAATTTCTCGTCAAAATTTTTGACTTTATTTCCCTAGCACTTTTTTAATATTTAACTCTCAGGGAATATTAAATAGATAAAGCTAATCATAATCCCTAATATTAGGAAATAATGCATTTCTTAGCCTAAGTGATAATAGAAGAGCCAAGATGAAACTGAGTAAATCAGAAGATAGTAAGAAAGTAATTCTGTCATACTTTAGTTCAAATGAGGCCCAAGACTTAAAGAGCGGCTGCATCGTCTAATAAAAGTATACTTATCTATTCAGTATTTGATAAGGAATCCTATCAAAGTAATGACGTAGGCAAAAGGTAAAACAGATGAATAAGCTAAAGTAGTTATTAGAGTCTTATTTATATGAGAGTAGCTACTAATAACATTAAAAGGCTCATCTTCGTACAAACTATTTAACTAAGCTTAAGAATGATAAGTATTGCTAATTTTAAATCGCATATAAAGTATTTTCACTTTTTTAATTATTTACTTAAAGTTAATCAGTAACTTAAATAAAGGAATGAGAGCAAATGCAACTAAGAGTTGGCAGATACCATTTACAAGATTGCAGTCTTCGAACCAGTCTTCTACTTCTTACTCTACCAATAAAATTATAAAAGCTGAGGCAAAACTTTATGCTAAGGTTATTTTTCTAGTAACACTTGTAGTAAAGTTAGTTCAAGTTTCATGCTTTTACAACACACTTATCATGGTAAGGATTGTATTCAAAAGCTAGTTAAGTATTAAAATTACTATAGCTTGCTAAATCTCATCAGTTCAATTACTTATAACGTTTTCTTTATTTTTATGTATCATAGTTGATTTAAAGTAATAAAGGAAATAAATTCCTCCTACCATTATGAAAATTGTTGAGAGTCATACCATAAAGGTATATTTTAGCTTTTATATGAAATTTATGCCTAAGTTCTCTCAATAGATATCGCTAGGATCTGGAGGTTCGATTGAAATAACGAATTCTCAGTTTGTTTCTGACTATTTACCTTTAAACCATCTTGTTAAAATCTGTTTAGCTCATTTAACTCATTATTTTAGGGGATTTTCTCTAAATTTTTAATGTACATAATAAGCATCAGATTGTGTTCTTAAAGTAACGAAAGCTTATCCTGTAGTTAAATTTTCAATTTAAATCTCCTTTTTTTCAGTTTCGTCTATTAAATTCTAAATTTCGTTCAATTTCTATTAATAAAACTCTGAATCTTATTCTTTTTCTTTGCATTGATCAAAGCAAAATCACTTTTTAGTATTTGAGTCTATTTTTTACGCCTACTCCAGCATTTTTCTTAAGCTCTACTTTCTTGTATTATTGGACTAGTTTCATATAATTCTATAGCTTAAATGGGAATATTATCTTAGAAACTTCGCATTTCTTACCATCTGCTCTTCCTTAATTTTCAATAAAATCTTTAAGCTGATTTTTTGTTATTCCATTAGGAAGATGCTTTAGTCAAACTACGTAATCTTTTGGCTAAACTATTTTAATATCAATTTCGATTAATTTTTTCTAGCAGTATCTCTTGCAGATGATTACTACTGCCATCATTAAAAATCAGTTCAAAAGTTAAAAAATTTCAAAGTAAATTGGAATTTAACCTTCAGATTAGCTATTTAAGTAGTACTTTATACTGTTTTTAAGTTAAAGTACTGACTCATCGTCAATTTTCTAATGCTTATCTTCGCTTTGCAATATGCAAAGGATTCATTGAGCGAATCCAAAGGGAACAAAGGAAATAGCGAGTAGAATAATTATAAACTTGAAGTATATGAAATAAAGACTAAATCCTACTCCAAAATTTCCAAATTCGTCTACACTGCAATTTATTGAAAATTTTTGACCTTCAACTGGAAGACCGCATCATTCACAGAAAGTGTATTTCTCAATATTTTGAAAATCAATTTTTTTAATTCTTTTAGCTTTATTGTGAAGTTAAGCTAACTCAATAGATCCTTAGTTTACAGCTTCGAATCCTTTTCTGAATTCCTCATAGCCAATAGACTTTCTACTTTCGATGTTTTTTTGTAATTTTATTTTTTGTTGATTAAAAGTATTAGTTTCTTAAATACTGGATGTTCTCTTCTGATCACTAGCATCATTACTTTATTTTTAATCGGACTAAGCAAATTTAGACTAAGACTACTCTTTTTCATTATTTACTAATATTTACTCTTCTTATGTTAGAACTTCAGCACCTAATTCTTAAATTCTGATTTTAAAAACATTACTACTATCAAAGTTTTCAGTGCTAGTTTTTCTATAATGATTATAACTATTTTATTTGATTTTATCATTTATACTTTTATTTTTCTCCTAATTAACTTTCATTTTCTAATGTTTTTAGTTAAACCCCTCTTCTTTTATAGAGGTATTTAAGTTATCAATTTCATCACTTAAATGTTCTTCTTACTGATTGAAAAAAGAAGGAATGTTAGTTGGATCTTCATCTTTTTCATCAATACTAAACATCTTTAATACTAATATATAATAAAGGTTTCTTAATACACTAAATCATGCTATTTAAATTAAATTATTTTAGTAATAAATAAACAAATAAATAAGCTTATTTACCTCTTTCTTCTTAGCTTATTTAAACTAGGATTATTTATTAGATGTAATAAGCTTAATATTATTATCATAGCTTTGGTACTTATTTTTTTATTTTAGCAATTAAGTTATCATTGCCTAATCATCTAATGGGTTAAGATATTATCTAACATCTTCTTGGTTCATATTTTTTAGCCCTTCTATTCAAGAGACTAATAGAAGGAAATTAGTTATGCAAATAAGATCTTACAAGTAATTATTAATAAGAACTATGATCTTTATTTATACCTAATATGCTATAAGGGTTTAATGGTATACTCATATAAGTATTTAGTGCATATTAAGAATAATATGCTTAGTGCTAGTAAATATGCTACTGTATATGTAACTAACATAACTATCAATGATGCTATTGCTTAAATAAGTAACTCTAGTTATATGTAATTTATGATGTATTCAATCAATGCTATACTTAAGATATATCAAATCTGCTAGCTTTATACAGTAAATTTTATACTGAATTTTATTAAAGGAAAATTGTCAAGAGTTATGATATCAAATCTGGGAAATTTATAATTAATCAAAATTAGAAATTAGTTGAAAGAAGTGGAAGTTAACTATTAAATGCAGCTAGTTACTAGTCTTTCAGTTTTAAGAGTATTTTATATCGAATTGCTGATATTTTAGAAGTTGTAATGAATAAACTTATATAATATCTAACTGCATCTAAAGAGTATATCTTGAAAGAAATTTAATAAGCAAATAGAACAGAAATACAAGAAAATTATAATATATCTAAGAATTAGATTAATTCAAAAGAAAGGTAAGGGACTTATAGTATAGTAGCAGTATATGACTAAATAGCTATTTAAGTTATATTAATTGTTTTAATACCTTAAAATTTAATTTACTATTAAAGTTTTAGTTTCAAGTGCAAACTTAAAAGTTTTTGCAAAATAATTTTTCTTTTAATATTTTTATATGCTAAGAGCCAGTTTTATTTCGAATTTGTCAATTAAAAGATCTTTTATTGAGAATGTTAGGTAAAATTCTTAAGGCTAAAGATTTTAAACTTATAATTTAGGAAGAAGAAAAGATAGAGTTATCATCTCAATTAAAACTTTGTTAAGGAATTTTTAATTTTTTCTAGTTTATTTTCTTTGTTAGTTTTTAAATTAGGGGTTAATTAATTTAATTTTAAACTAAAAGAGTTTTTGGACTGCAACTTCTTGCAGTTTAACGACCCCAACACTCCCTTCATGGGATAACGGGTATATCCTGTTGCTTTCGAAAAGCAGCTGCCAGGGAGCTCCATCGCTATGGGCAGCCAGGCTTCAAGCCCCTACCAGGAGTGGATAATCAAGAGGAAGGCGTTCCCTTGCAAAGGTTGACTTTTACCAGGAACTTTCTCAGCGACAGGAAAGGAACTTGTTCCTAGCCATAAAACCAGAAAGTATGATTCAGAAGGTCAATCTCAGCTCCCACCATCTTTTTAATTATCTTAAATTAGGGGTTATAAAAGATAGTAAATCAATGCAAAAATGAAAAGATAATTAGTTACATAGGAAAAATAATAAATGCTAGAAAACTTAAGTGTAAGAGTAGAAGGAGGGGAAAATAAGGTTAAAAGAAACATGATATTTATAAACTTTTATAGGATGAGGTATCTAATTTAGTAAGAAACTTCATAGAGTACCATTTTCATTAAAGTGAATAAATAAGATTATAGATCAATAACATCTCTTTGGAGCGCAGCTCTTACAATATTAATATTAAAAGAAATTTTTCATATTTCTTTTTATCATTCTAGCCATCCATTGAATAACAACAACTTCTCTAGCTGGAATCTACTTTTTTAAAAATTATTCTTAAATCTTGAGTCAAAAGCTCCTGTCATCTTGAATAAGATCCAAATAAGAATTGTAATAATTCATTATTAGGCCCGTCAGTCAAACATTCATACTATTAACGAGAATCCTCGAAAAAATTATGCTTGTCTCTTTTGAGTTTATCCCCCTTCCTCGTGGTGGCATCTAATACTAGATTACTCGCAAAGAGTATACACTGAACCAAATTACCTACTAATTCTTCTGACTATTGCCTAAATCCATATTTTTTATATAATAATTAAATTATTAGTTAATTTTATACTTTTGATTAGCAAATAGTAGGAATAGCAAGTTTAAATTCTTAAATAATTATCTAAGCTACTAATAAGATTAAAAAAATAAGGATTTAGGCTTTAAATCCGATATTATTAAGTTTTATCATAATCCTTTAGTTTTAAATTAAGAAAAAATTTAGAAATAATTGATAAGAGATTTAATTTCGCGAATAAAGAAGCAGGCTAAATAATTTTATTTATAGCTTCTATTAATTGATAGCTATATTTTAATCTGCTTATGCTAGTTAATTTAAGGTAAATTAGAAATACCTTCATTTGCTAAATTTAAAAAGCTTAACTTTTTTATTGACTTTCTGTTAATTAATCTCTCTAAGAAGACTCTTAAAATAATAAAATTACTGAGACTATGAAAAACTAGCATCAATGATTACATTAATTCATATTAACTAATTTTACAATATTGCGATATTATTGGACTAAAAAAGCAAAATTTTAAAGAATCAAAATAGCTTAGACAAAATTATCTGGCTAATAATAAGCTAAAACTCGATAAAAATGACTTGAAAAACAGAATTTAAATACAATGAAATTGTTAATAATAATAGTAATGAACTTAAAGTTTAAAAGTCTTGCAATACCTGGAATCTCAACCAGTTTCTTGCTGCCATTTTTTTAACGTGGATGGATACCACGACCGAGTTTTTTACGTGGGAGGTAACCACTAAAAATCTTCCGAGTTTCCAGCAAATATTTTTCTTTTATAGACTCCGGCTTCAGTAATTCATAGCCTATTAAGAGTCTTTCACGTTCTTATTTGTTCTTTTATTTATATTTATTTTCAGCCACCACAATTTTTCAATAAATGTTATCTTGACTTGCAATACCAACATTGTTTGGTTTATCTTTTCAAAGGTTTTTTCTAAAATACTTTTTTTCAAGCTTATTTATTTGTTTTATTAAATCTTATTCAATATTTTCATCTTTCTGTTTTTCTGCAACATCTTTTTAAATTAATTCCTTTTCAATGATCATGTCTTGATTTTGTTTAAGGTTCGTTTGAGACTATTAGTATAATTATTATTTCGTTAATAAATTATTCTGGATTAACTGACGTCTATTTATTAACAATTCATTATTTTGATTATCTATGAAGTTCATTAATTCTCTGATTTTTTCTCCTTGGTTGTAAATTATTTCTTGATACTCAGAAATTTTATTTTCATTTAGTCGAGCTATAAAAAAAAGTTCTGAATTCTCTCCAATCTTACCTGGATTCTTCTGAGCTGTTCCTATCATAACTTTACCTTCTGATGAGGAACTCGATTTATCTTCTAGTTTTTGTTATTTAAGTAATTGTTTCGCCGCTTTCCTTTTTGCGTTTCTAGTTAAGTTTTTGGAAAGGCGTATAGATTGTTCCATTTTTTTTAATTCTACAATGAAATTGTTAAATAAAGTCAATTATAACTTGATAAAAATAAGAGTTAAATGGGAAGAGCTTTAACCAACAAAATATTAAAATAATTTATTCAGATAAATTAAGTCAAAAGATTACTTTAAAAATTTAGCTTAACACTAAGTCATCTTATTACTTACTAAGAAATTTGAAGAAAACTGATAGCTTAGTATGAAAATTAAATAAAATGCAGTTGATAGGTTGAAAATTATAGATAGATTAAGAAATAGACTACTATGATATCTCTTTAAATTTATTAATTTATAATAAAATAAAAATATTCATACTTTACAACTAATTTTAACGATCTTGAAGCTAAATTGATTTCTTCGACATATTATCTCCCAATTTTTCCACTTTAGGTTTATCACAAAAGTTTAAGTTTAGCAAATTTACCAATTTTAAATTTAATCCTTAATCTCAAACCCAATTTAGAGCAAACTTTTGACTGAAGGTTGAATTCGATTAAAAAGGTTATATTTTCCTCTATTTTATTGCCGTCAAAAAGTATTTTAGTAACTTTTATATGTCTTTAATACTTAAAATTAATTAATTATAATTAGGGCTAAATAGTTAAGCTAGAAATAAGGAAAATATGATTTAAAAATGTATTTAGTTAAAGATATATGAATATGAGTAGCATTTTCAATAGACAATTAAGGAATTTCACTATAGCATAAACTTATTTAAAATTGAATAATTTATATAAAACTTTAGAAAATTCATTTGGAGATTTAATTTCTTTTATAAAATATGATCTCATTTATTAAAGAAACTTCATTAGTGCTTATAAAAAGTTATATATTCTCTCTAAGATGTTATTAAATTAATTCCTCAGTTAAAAATATTAATTTCAATCTTAAGTCAAACTTAGCAAGAATTTTGTCCTTAGGTTATTGAAGTTGTATGTTATAAACATTGCTATAAATTCTTTTATTCAATGAATCATAAATGTATTCAGTGCAACGAAGGATTTGAATTTAAGGCAGATTCTTGTGCTTTTTGTTTAAAACTTCATATGAAGATGGGTATGCTTTATAATATTCTTAAACATAATAAGTTTATAATAATAGTCAGTTTTGTGTATTACATAAAGAAACCAATAGAGTTGTCTTGAATGTGAGTACTAAGAAGGAATTTGCTTAAAGTTTGAAGAACCTTTTATCCTTTTCCAAGAATAATGCGTTGCCAGCTGTCCTAATGAGACTTACTATGTTTATAACTATATATGGTAAAATATGAAAATAGTATCCAGAACTGCTTAAGTTGTAGTATAGAAGGAGAAATATATACTAGATGCCAAGATTCATATGTTTTATTAGAAAACGAACGGGTTTTTAAAATGTCAAAGAGAAGGATATTTAGCTTATAATGGAATATGTCTAAAATGCAAGGATAAATAAAGAAACTGTTCAAGTTTTAGTGATAATGGAGAAATTTGCAGTTAGTGTGAAAGACCTTATCTATTATTTGAAAATACTTGTGTATTAAAACTGTTCTATCGACGTATTTTACAGTTATAAAGTTATATGTTTAAACTTACTCAATTTCAGATTCGATTTAAGTCAATAAAACATGATAAGTCAAGGCTTGAATATAAAAAAATTAATTCTTTACTTAGTAATTTTAATTTAAAAAGCCTTATAAATTAGTTAAATATCAAATATAAAAATATTAGCACTATTTAGTACAAAAATAATAATAAAAAATAAAAAAACAATAAGAATAATAGATATTATTAAAAATAATAAATACATATAAATTTATTTAATTTATTTTAAAAGTCTAATTCTATAACATAAAACGATGCTGTTTCTTAGATTCAAATTATAATTAAATAATTTTAATATAAATATAAATTTGAATACATTTAGTGGATTTAATATATCCTTAATATTATTAAAATTATTCATATATTTATATTTAATTTTCTTTAAATTTTTTAAATTTATTTATTTATTTTCTTTAATAGTAATAAGTTGTTTTTTACAGTCTTAAAAGTAGTTTACTTTTTAATTAGCATTATTTCTTTAAAATATTTGCATAATATCTAAAATATATCTATATATTTAATTTCTTCTAACTACAAAAGAATATAAAGTTGATATGCTATTTAATATTATAATTTTTAATAAAATATAAATAAGCTTTATTAATAAAGTTGCTATAAACAATAAATTTTAGTTTTATTATTTTTTCTCATAAAAGAAATTAATAAATTAATATATTTAACTTAGCAAATATTTTAAACTATTTAAATCTCTATTATATAATAAGCTCTTTATTACTAAATATTTTTAAAATAAATCTTTTACCATTCTATAGAAAGATTAAAAATTAAAGAGTTGAAAGAAAAATAAAAATAATGATATTTATTAAATAATTTAAATTTATAAAATTAAAATTTTAAGTATTTTAATAAAGTTAATTATTTAAATATTTTAATTAACAATAATTAAGAAGTTAATTTTGAAAAAGTTTAAATTATTGGAATTTTATATACAATACTATATCCGAAAATATAAATTATATAATTATATAATAATAGATAAATATAAAATATGCATATAGTATGTATCTTCTAATCTAATTTAAAAATTTATAATATAAATAAGCAAAATTACTATATATATATAAAAATGGCTTCTAAGAAATAACAGAACTTTGAACAAAACATTTAAACAGGAAAATTCTAAAAAAATAAAAAAGCGAAATAATTACAATGAGTGAAAGTGAGAAATATGATTGATATGACGAACATTAACCACTTGGAAATCCAGAACTAAAAAAACTTCAGATTCAAACTCAAATAGAAATATTATCTAAGTCATTAAAAGAGTTTATGTTTAAAAATAGATACCTCACTGATAAAGTAGAAAAATTAGAAAAACTAATAACTTCTTTACTTGAGAAACAAGATTAATCATCATAAGAAATAGAAAACAAATTGGAACAAAGAATTCTTTAAATTTAATAATAAATTCAGGTTACGCCATTTTCGATTTGACAGAATTAATCAGATCCTATGGAAATAGAAAATGAAGCCTCAAATTAAAATAAACAGTAAACGTTTATTTAAAATAAGTAGTAAATTTAAATTAAATAAGTGTTACAGGAATAATAGTTTAAAAGAAGAATAAAATGCTACGTGTGCAATAAATAACACCAATGAAAATACTGCTACTAACTAAGCGAAATTTAAAGAAAGAATAAATAAGATATTTTTAGAAAACTATTTAGGATATATCCAACATAAAGCGGAAAAATTTATAGAAAAAAATTCTTTAATTCAAATCTTAATCCTTGGAGAAATAATTAGGAACGCTAAGTGCAAGATGAAAACTATTCAGAATATTAAAGGATGGTGCACTAATGAAGTGCTACACCGCCTAACTAAATCTAGTAGGAATTCAAGACAAACTAATAGAGACAAGCTGATAGAATAGTTCAGATGGCTGACTACTAAGGCTTTAACAAAGCTTTTTAACTTTTTTAACTTTAACTTTTATATGAAAATATTTAATTATTTAATTCATTTTTTGCAACTTTTATACAAAGATATATTTAAACATTTGCTTATATTCATTTTCTTTTTGGTAGTTTAAAGTTTTTATAATTAAAATATTTAATTATGAGAGTTTAAAAATACAATCATGAGTATAAAAATGATATGAAGTTTTTGATTAAATTAGATACTTCATTTTATTTAAACTTATAAATATCATATTTCTTTTTAACTTTATTTTTTCCCTCCTTCTACTTTCATATTTTAGTTCGCTAATATTTTTTATTCCTTCTATGTAACAAATTATCTTTTTATTTCTCCACTGATTGACTACATTTTTATAACCACCAATTTAAATACTATCAAAGAAAATATTGTAAAAATAAATGAGAAGAAAATTTTCTAAATTCCTTAAAAAAAGTATTAGTTTTACAAACATTCAAACATACTTAGATTAAAAAATAAATAAAAACATTCTGATATAAATAATTTGCATTTCTTTCATTCAGATTTCTAATAATTTATTTTAAAGATAAATCATAAAATATAAACATAAATATAAGTAAAAATTCTTAGTTTAAATAAATTAGATAGTATTATATTTAATAAAATATTATCAAAATAAAATTTCGTTTAATCCATATTAGTTTAATTTTATAGATTTTAATTATTTATAATTTCTTCTTAATAATTAAAATTCCTTTTTAATTATATATAAATTCTATATAATTGTTTAATTAATTAATTTTTTAAATTATCTTAAATTTTTAAGGTTATTGATATATTTTAAATAAGATTGAGTATATGAAATCTTATTAAATTTATAATAATCACTTAGATCTAAATTAAGTTAAGTTAAAATTTTTAAAATATTAATCTTAAAATCAGTTATTAATAATTTATTTAATCCTTAGTAATAAATAATTCTAACTATTAATTTACATTATTATTATATTTATCTTCTATTGATTCACTTTATATTTTAATTATTATATTTAGCTAACATTTTTTAAACTATTTATTTATAATTTTATATTTAATATTTTTAAATATATATTAAAACTTATATATAAATATTAAAATTTATTTATTTAATTTAAGCTAAAATATTTTTACTTGCTTTAAACATTTTTAATATGAAAATATAAAATAGTAAAAATCCTATTATACCCTATAATGTTGTTAAATTTAAAATTATTTTTATTTATCAATTTATTAAATAAATTTTAAGACTTTTATTTTTTAATTTTAAATTATTTTTTTTAATTTTAGTACATTAAATTTCATTTCTCTTCAGTTTAACTTGTTTTTCAGCTTTATTTTTTTCTTCTATTTCTGCTCTGGCATATCTTGATTTACTTCATTTGTTTTTGACTTATTTCGCTTTTTTTTACTTCTTTTTTAACTTTTAACTTTTCTCATTTTCTCAAGATCTTGCTTCTTTTTTTATTTCTGTAAAACGTCGAAATTAAGAAATAAATCATCACTAACTTTTTCTAAATTCTTTATTTAAAGTTAATTTTTTTATTGTTTCTCTTATCTCTAAGTGCTTTCTAGCCTTATACAACTAGAATTATTTAGTTACAAATTAATCTAAGTTTCATCAAAAACTTAAGTTCCTGATATTTATTATTAACCTTAAGATTATAAAACTTCAATTGCTTAGTTACTCTGATAACTTTATTCTTCACTTTTAACTTTTTACTTAAGTTTATAGTGATTAAAATATTTCTTATATTAAGGAAAATCATCCCTAAGGTTAAAATAAAAATAAAGATACTCTAAAAGTACATCACAAAATCTCCTAACTACTCTATACTTTTCTCATTTCTATGTTCTATTTTATCCTTATTCATTTCTATATCAAAGTAGATATTAGATAAATAAATTACCATCAGAAATACTTCAAATACACACTCTAAATAATTCTGTTTTATTGTCTCGTATGGCTTATAAAATAGTAAAAACAAAATTTATAACAAGCAAGTTAAGCTTATTAGCATTACTTATGCTTAATAGTAATCAACTAGAACTATTAATATGCATCCTAAAAAGAAACGCCTAACTAGAAATAAAGGATAGTAAGCAGGATATTTAGTAGTCTAAAAGCCTTAGAAGAAAATATTAAATTTACTTTTCTCTTTCTTTAGCTATTCTTCCTCTTCTTAAGTATTTACTCTATTCTACCACTTATAAAGGGTTAATAACTTTTTACAGCAAGCAAAGATGATGATGATCTAGAATATTTGAGTATAAGAACTTACCATAAATATTAATGCTAGCAATATGTTTTAAAGTGTCTAATACTTTTCTAAAGTTTAAGTAGTAAACCTATAGGAAAATAGCGAAATTTAAGTTTAAAAATTTTCCTAAGCAAATACCTATTACTAGTTCATACTAGTATAAATTTCTAAGTTTCTATAAAAGCTTTGAATCTTTATTTTTGTAGCTTAAATACTAAATTAAGAAATTTAGTAATAAAACTATTAAAATTACTAGCAAGGAATTTAATGAGTTAGCTATAAAAGCATAGGAAACGTATTTTAGTTATTTTCAGAATGGCTAATCTATTTTCATGATATTTCACTTAATTCCTAAAAAGTCTAAATTTAGGCTAAAAGGAAGCTTCAAGTTGAAGTTTTATAAGTAATAATTGTTAAGATTAGCAGGCCTAAGAACATTTATATAAGCATTAAGCATTATCATTTATGTTATGAATGTAACAAACCATAAATTTAAAAAATTATTTATTTATTATGGAGGACCCTAAAAATTACACTGGTAATTGCTAAGGCAAAGTTTAAATACTAGGATAAATATTGCATAACTTAAGTGAAAGTAGTAATGATCTAGTCAGCTTTAGACCATGAGCTTTAAGAGAAATTTCTTGTTAATTGACTGTACTATTTATATTTTGGGATTATAAGCATTCATTTTTTAAGAGCATGAAGTTTTAATAGCACTTTAAGCATTGAAAATTAGAGTTATCTAGTATCTAGCATAAATCACAATTTCTTATTTTATAGCATGTACTGCAAGTTTCATTTATTCCACAAATAGGTGTGCAAGTATTATTATCATTCAATTCAAAATTATCTTTGCATTTTTGACAATTATTCTCTCTATCTTCGCATAATAAGCAGTTTATATCAGAACATAATTGTTTATTATCATTTTAAGCAGTTTAATTTATAGAAGAGTTATTTAAAATACAAATGTTCTCTAGTAAAGTATATGGTTCTTCACATTAAAGACATTGGGTGCCATTTTCGCTGCAATATTAGCAGTCTTCTATTTTAGCACTGCATTTTAAACAGCTTTGATCTTTAATGAAGTAATTTTAGTTTGGACAACTTTCTAAACATTTATTTTCAAATAAAAGGTAAGGAATTTCACACTTACTACAAAATTCTCCACTTACACTACAACTTGAGCAGTTTCTCTATTTATCATTACATTTTAAACATATTCCATTTTAAGTAAAATATCCTTCATTTGGACATTTTAAAACACACTCGTTTTCTAATAAAAAATATGGATCTTGGCATTTAGTACATATTTCTCCTTCTATACTACAACTTGAGCAATTTTCTATTTTATTATTACATTTTATGCAATTTCCGCTTTAAATGAAATAAGTGCTATCTTTACAATTTTCTACACAAGTATTATCCTGTAAAAGAAGAGTATTTTCGCACTAACTGCATATTTCTCCATCATTACTACAACTTGAGCAGTTTCTCCATTTATCATTACATTTTATACATATTCCATTATAAGCAAAATATCCTTCATTTGGACATTTTAAAACACACTCGTTTTCTAATAAAAAATATGGATCTTGGCATTTAGTACATATTTCTCCTTCTATACTACAACTTGAGCAATTTTGGATACTATCTTCACACTTTAAGCAAGTATAGTTATAAATATAGTAAGTCTCATTAGGACAGCTTTCAAAACATTTATCTTGGAAAAGGTTAAAAGGTTCTTCACACTTTAAACAAATATTTCCTTCTTGCTTACAAATTAAACAATTTTATATAGTTTTATTGCAAAGTTCACACTACTTATCATTATTACTATCCTATTAATCTCAAGGACACTACTAAACGCACTCGTTTTCCATTGATAATTTTAATTAGCAAGAACAAGAGTTACTTCCAAAGGTTCATCTTTATAGCATTATAAGCAACTATTATTCTATGTATCGAAGCATTTGTAACATTAACTTCCGCAGATAAGTTCGCTTTAACTATGAAGGAATCCTTAGTAAGAGTGATCGAAGATAGACTGCAATTGATTTGAAGTAAGAAATTAGTCTCCATAATATCTTAAAGAGTAAATATAACCTACAAAATTTCATTAACTTGTGTAACTTCCTTAATATATTAAATCTATCTATGAAAATGTAATTAAGTTTTCAAAATAATTTTATAAAATTTTGAATTTATAATCCATTTAAGAATAGGTAGCAGATAAACTGAAATTACCAAGGTATTCATAGAAAAAGCAACAAATACTCAATTATCTTGAACCAAATCTATTCTTAAAGAAAATTAAGTGAATTTCTATGTATAGTATTGTTTTACACTAAAGAATGTTAATTTATCTTAAATCTATTAACTATTAAATAATTCCAAAAAAATCATTTTAAGTATTGTCGAGTTGAAATCAAGTTCAACCTATTTAGTTAGAATCAATTTTTAGTCATGCAGTCACACTAAATTAAGTTTAAGTTTAAGGATTTATTCCATAATAAGAAAATGTGTTACTTTTAGATGAGCTCTGTGTTATTAAAGTGGGAGTATTTGGATCCAGTATATCAAAAAAACGAAGCTAAGATTGAATTTATAAGGCCAAGCAGCATAGAATCATTATGAATATTTTCATTTTATAACGAAAATGAATAAAATAATTATTAAATTTATTTTAAAGCAACCTAGCATCTTTAATTATAATCATATAAATCATTTAGTTTCATAGTTTCTATCTTTTTAAATTGTATAATCAAAGCATGCTTTTAATTATTCCACATTTAGATTATGCACTTATTATCTTATAAAGCATAATAAAAGTATTATTATTAATTTACAATTTATATTTAATTAGCATCTCAATTAATTGAGGCTTAATTTATAAATCATATCAAGTTATTAAGATAGATTTTTAAGTCATTTTTTAACATTTTTAAGTAATTTAATAGCTTAAAATATTCCTTTAATATAAATTAATTTATTAATTTGGTGATAGATATAAAGCTTTATATAATTAATAATTATTTTGTCTTAAATAGATTTATAGGAATAAAATAATATTAAAAATAAAAGCTTATGAAAGTTATTTAAATTAGTTAAATAATATAATTTTTAAAAAAATGGAATAATCTATTCGCCTTTCCAAAAGCCAAATTAAGAACGCAAAAAGGAAAGCTGCGAAACAAAATGCAGAGACAACAACAAGAAGAAGATAAATCAAGTTCCTCCTCTGAAGGAAAAATCATAATCGGAACAATAGAATCGAATCCAGTAAAGGTATATAAATAATCAGAAATATAAATATAGCTTGACCAAATGAAACAATAATACAAAATTATTAGGAAACAATTTACAACCAAGGGGAAAAAATAAGAGAACTAATGAATACTATCGAAGATTAAAATAACGAGCTTCTAATAATTAGACGATAATTGATTTAGAATAATCTAGTCACGGAATAGTAACTATATGAATAATCTCAATCGAATTTTAAGCAAGAACAAAATATGATTATCGAAAATGTTTCTACATAAGCAAACGTTTAAGAAAAATAGAATGACTAAAAGATTAATATAGATTTAATCAAAAGAATCGATTAACTTGAAAAAAAAAGTATTTCTGAAGAGATTCAAGAAAAAACAAGGCAAGCAATGCTATTATTGCAAATCAAAGTGACACTCTATTACAAAATTGCGATTAGTGAAGATAAATTTAGATAAAAGAACAATAAAGAACGTTAAGCATACTCAGCAGACTCTGAATAACCTAAACAGGGATTTACAAGAGAAAACTATTCACATAAAAGACAGAAGATCCTCTGTGGTTCCATCCACATAAAAAAATGGCGTGGTATCCATCCACGCTAAAAAAAATGGTAGCAAAAATCTGGTTGAAAATCCAGGGAATGCTAAACTTTAATTACTTTTAGTTTACTATTATTATTATTATTATTAGTTAAATAATCATAAACAAGCAGTTAAATATTTAGTATTCCATCTAAAAATCTCTAAATTTATCCATTTAAGGTCTTTTTTTAGTAGAAAGTGTAGAAGGATAAATTGATGAATTGAATTCCTGATAAATTAATAAAGTTTATTGGAAATAAAAGATAAAAGATGAATGAATACAAATGCAAGATATTTTCTTTATTTTTTAAAATTGAAGCTTTAAATCTAATTTTAGATATATAGATAATTTCTATTTATCTTTAGTTAGTAAAATGTTTTATTTTATTTTGGTGAGAAAGCTAAATAAAATTAAATTTTTAATTAATTATTCATATCATTAATAAGCTTTAATTTTATTGATTTTTCATAGCTTTTGTTCTAATTTATTTAATTTTGTTTCTCATATGATGCTTTATAGCTTGTCTAGCTATTTTATAACTCATAATCAAATTAAAATTAATCTTCACTTTTATTTCTGATTTATATAATTCTGTGTTTGTTAATTTGAGCAAGATAATTGATATGCGCTTTTTAATTGAAAGCGAAATGATATTTCTAATTTTCTTGAATAAGCTCTAGCATTTTTATTTCTAGGATTTTAATTATTTTATTTAATATTTTCCTTTTTACAAGTTAAAAGACACCCTAATAAATTAAATTAAATTAATAATTAATGCATTCATTTCTTATACTATACAATTATTTAAGAAAATTAAATTTAAGTATTAATTATTAATTTAATTTAAAAATTCCATCCTATTTACCTAAATAACTATGTAAGACTCTTCAATAGCTACCTTTTATCTCTATCATAAAATAATTAATTAATATTCCTTTATTCTTTACTAACTATATAAATAACTTAGTTAATTTAATAGTAATAAAGTTAATAAAAATAAATAAATAAATAGTAATTTTTATTAATTTTAAATTAGAATTAATTTAATATTTTCTCTTTTACTATATCACTTTAGTGTATCTATCTATCTAATTTAATTTAATTCTTTTAATTTCTATCTAATTAGTTATATTAATGAAAATAGGTTTAAAGTACCTTCTTATTTATTTTATTATTTTAATCTTAAGCTTTAATTAAATAATAAACTTAGGCTTTACTATATAATATTAATATTTTTCTTTAAAATGCTATTCAATTATTTGTTTTTTAGTTAATATATTTAATTATTATATCCTTATATCTATTCTAAAAGACTAAGCTTTATCTAATTTTAATTAACTAATAAAATAGCTAGTTAATTAAAATAAAGCTAATATTTATTTAAATAGGTGATAACTATCAATCTTATTCTAGTTATATTCTAATTAACTTTTACTAAATTTCCTATATTTTTTATTAGTTTAAGCTTATATCTACTTATAAATAGATATCTATATTTATAATAAATACAAAAGCATAATTAATAAATAGTTTGATGTGATTTGTATTATTTAGAGACTTATTAGATATTTTAGATAGTAATTGTAATTATTTTATTTAGAAAGTATATAGATATTGCTTTTGTGCAAATTATATAAAACATTCTTAGAAAGGATTTTATATTTTATTAAGATAGTTCTATTTACTAGGTACAACTAATTAAGATATTTATTACAATAGAATTTTAATGCTTTCTTTTAAACTTACTTGCTATAACACTTTCCTTATGAGCTACTTTTATTTTTAATTATTAAATGCTAGCTCTAATTTTAACAACCAAATAGGATTTTATTTTATGATTATTACAATGAAAATAGACTATAACTGTATAAATTAAAGTTTATTAATTTAGAAGCTTATTTCTATAGTATAAATTATAGGAAGAATATACATTAAAACTTAGAAATAAAAAAATGCTTAAATGTAAAATAAATAAAGTATCCTCTTTAAGAGTTTCTTAAGCTAAATAGCCAATTCTAAATATTATATCTATTTATTTCGCTAATATAATTATAAATAACAATAACTTAATAATCATTTATTTTAAAACTTTATAATCTTCTGAACCTTTTTAATTTGGCTAATATTAAATATATCTAATATGTTCTTTATTTAATATCTTATATTCCTAAATAATTTATTTCAAGATATTTTAATATATTTCTATTTCTCAATCTTCTTAAGCAAGCCAAATAGTTATTAATAGCTTTATGATTTTATTATGAAATTATTTAAAGATAAAGTTTATTATTTTTATAAAATTTCACTGCTAAAGTCTTTTTAAATTGGCTGATTAATTGGTAATTTGATAAATTTTTTACTTTTTATTTTTTATTCTATTACTTTTATTAATATCTTCAACATTTATCTTTATCTTAAAGAATAAATTTAATTATTTATTCCTCCTAGTGCTATTTTTAAGATATTTCGTAAATTTTAATTTTTATAAAAATAATTAATATTCATAGCAATAGCTATATTTAAAGCTAAAGCCTCTATACTTATATATTTGTATTATTTTATTTAAATATAAGTAAAAACTAAACATTATGTTTCTATCATAATTACCTTTTATTAATTATGTTTTTCTTTTGATATATGAATTAATAATTGTTAAATAATAAATAAATTAGTGTGATATCACTATTATAGGGTTCATCACGAAAAATAAATAAGTCAAAGTAAATAGTTAATAATAGACTAGAAATATTTCTAGCTTCATCTAGTCTCTTAGATTTACTTAATTTTATTTAATAATGCTATTTAATATAATACATAATTTCTATTTTTAAGTTATAAATATAGCTAGTTTTATTTGTTAGTCTAAAGTTATCTTTATATCCTTTAATTTAGAAATGGTATTATATGATTTCTTTTAGTTTAGTTTATTTAAATTTGTAATTAGAATGTTAGATAAATATTTTTCTTAAGTTTAGAAATTATTGGTGTAAAATGGTTTTAGCTTCTTAAGTTTATTTATTATATAATTAATTATCCATTATTTAATTTATAACCTAACTTATTGAAGAATCTAAGCTTTTTAACTTTTATTTTATAAACATAATTAAATATTAGGAAAGGATTAAAAGTATCTATACATTCAACTATAATTAATATATAAAGCACAAAATCCACTTTTAAAAATGTTTAAAATAAGCGAGCTTAGATAAAAAAATTTTATATGAACAAATAAAAAACTAAAAGGCTAATTAATATGTTTAAGATATGATCATTTAAATTAGAAAGGTATTGGTTAATAAAAGAGCTTTTAGATAAGTAGAAAAGATATATATTTTAAAATATAATCAGCTTAATAAAAAAAGAAATTAACAATAAACCTCGTAAATTCTGAAAATCTTAATTTTAGTGATGATTATTATAAAGATAAGCCTATTAAGTTTGAATATTTAGTTATAATCAATTTAATAATTACTTTAGACAAATAGTACAACATATCAACTATATAATTCTATTCTTTTCATTGTATTTAATATATTGCAATAAATAATAAAAAGGATTTGTAATAAAATTATTTATAAAGAGGTAGAAAACTTAGAAGATTATAGATTTTAATAGATAAATAATTTAAGATTTTATGATCTTTATTTAGAACTGAAAAGAATAAATATTTGAATTAGATTGAGAAAATAATAATAATCTTTATATAAAATAATACAAATTTCATGCAGTTTATTATATTTTATATCACTAAACTTATTTATAAGCTAAATAAGAGAACAAATTCATTTGAATGCTAGAAATAGAATATAGCATTTTAGAGTTATTAGTAGCTATTATTAAATACCATTGTGAAGTTTAAAATAAATTGCTTATGAAAAATGTATTTAATATGTATTAAGATATTATAAGTAAACATAGAAGTGTTTTATTTATTTAATATACTAAATTAAAGTGTTCGTATCTCCGGGGATTTTAAACCCCTTCAATACATACCTCCAGAGTTCGTTCCTTGAGGTTTAAAATAAAAGTTCGGGACTCCCAGTTTTTTTTGGAGTTCTGGCACTCCCTTGAAAAAGCCTCCTTCTAAATATTCTTCCATCCTTGTCTACATAAATTCTTGAAAGTTCTCTCCAAATCTCTTCACTGTTTCTTCTCTGTTTATCCAAATATATCTTGCATCTCTTGTATGTGTGGAATTTTGATTTGCACAGGTAGCACAGCTTGACGATCCTTCTGGGAGGAGTTATCTCTAAGGGTTTTGTGCATTCTAGTTCCATTTTATTTTCAGCTAAAGTTTAAGGTTAAATTCTTTTTTCTCCCAAAAGTTTCACTTCGATTTCCTGTTTCATTAATCTTTCTTCATTGTTTTAACTTTTCTATAGTAATTTTTGGTTTTCTTTCTTTAATATTTAAACTTCTTCTTATAGGTTACGGATAGATTTCATAAGTTATTCTATTATTAGCTATTCATCATTTTTCTATTTCTACATTATTTTTTTAGTTACCACTTTTCATGTAGTTGCTTGATCGTGGCTATGGGAGTAAAAAGTCTCGCTTGCTTTAGTCAGTTTCTGTTGATTTAATTTCTTGTTCAATTTAAGATTATCTTTATTTTTCTAAATTTGGGGGTTAAAGAGCCTAAGAAAATTATTATATTATTAAAGAAGACGTGGTAGGAGAAGAATTAGAAGTCTCTGGTTTTTTTTCCTTTTTCTATGGAGCTGGAAAAAAAACCCTTCCTGAGACCTTCTGCCATTTTTTATATTAGAAGTGTTTTAATATTAAATTTATTTGTTCAATAAGTATTTAACCTTTATTTTATAGCTATTTAATAAAATGAATACTCTAGTAGAATTAATATTTACTATATTTTAGAATTTAAATAATAGTTATATAATTGTTATATGAATTTTACTTATGATGCATCTAAAATATTAATTCCCCTTTTGTAAATTTGAAACTTTAAAGAAGAATTAATTATTTAAATATTAATTTTAAAATTTATTTTAGTGGATATTCATTAATATTTTAAAATAAAGTCTATGATAATCATTGATATTTTATAGTCAGAAAAATAATTAGATAGAATTTATAATTTAATAATTGTGTTATTAAATATATAAACATTTAAGCTAAAACAGGCAGGAAACCTCTAGAGAAAATTATTATTTTCTTCTTACACAAAATTATTAACTAAATTTAAGCTTTTAATTTAGAATTGTAACCAAATATAAGTAAATCAACTTTAGATTTAATTAAAATCCTGAATTAAATTAAAAAAGCTTCTTATTAAATCCTTTTTATTTAATTATTTTAAAATATATCTAAAAACATTAAATAAATTTTATATAACAAAGAGAATCAAGCAGATTAAAAAGAATAAGTGTTCTCAAATATATCTATTTTTAATAAAATAATTTTATCTTAATCTCTTTGATTTAATAATTAATGCTTAAACTAATTTAGTTACTAAACAATTATTTTATAATTAAAATAAAACAGCCAAATGTATAAAATTTTTAGCATAATAATAAAAAATATCCTCTCTATTCCTTCTCTTAAAACAATTATTAGTTTATATATTTTAACTAGAAAATTATATAAACTTATTTATCAATAAAATTTTATATATTCTCTCTTTAATCAAACGAAATAACTTCTTTTGCATAGTAGTTTTAGAAATAGATAGTAGTAATCATTTATTCTTTTATTTTAATTAATTTTAAAATTTTGTGGAATATATTTTCTTTATTCTAGTTAAGCTGTTTATAATTTATAATTTTCTATAAAAAGTTTAGACAAAAAAGTTTTATTGGCAAGTTGATTTAAATAAATTTTATCTAAAAGTAAAAGCTTTTGAAGAATATAATAATTATGATATTTACAAGGAATTTGGTTTTATATATAAAAATAAAAAAACATCAGTTTGTGATAAAACTTATATAAAGATATTAACTTTGCAAGCACAGTTATAATAAAGCTAATTTGCTTTAATATAGAAACAATTTACTAATGATAAATGTTTTTCTAAAAATAGATTGAATAAGTTATTTAGATTTAATTATTTTTAGACTTAGTTTTAAATTAGATTTAATTGGAAGCTCAAATTAGAATATATAAATAACAAGTTGCAAATTTTTAATAAACTAAAATAAAATGATAAAAGACAAAATGTTTAGAACTTATTATGAAAAAACTAAATTTAAATAATTTATCTTCATTTTCATTATCTCTATTGTGTAATTTTGATAGATTATATAATCAAATAAATAAATTTTTTAATCTAAATAATTTGAAAGAAAAACATAAGCATTATTATTCAGAAAGATTGAAAATTTATAGCAAAAAACGAGTGAACTACTGTAATTTAATTAAGTTTCTAATGAAATATAATTCATATATAAATCCTTTTTTAATTACATTTTTTGAGTTTAGCTGATTTATTAAAATTTATTTCTTAATTGAATCGTCAAGCTTTATTAAGAAATATTGAAAAAAATTAAAATTTTTATTGTTATATCTTAAATAAAAATTAAAAAAATTCATATATTAATTATAAGATTATTCAAAGAAATAAAATCAATTGACAAAAGAAAAAATTTTATTTTTTATTTATTTAAGAGGAAATATCTTCTTTAATATGATATTTCAATTTTTAGAAAATAAAATTTAGATTTTTGATTTATTTTTGATTTAAATTTTAAAGATCAAGTAGAATAATTTATTTACCTTAATTTAAAAATTTATAATTGTGAAATAATTAAAATAAATTTTTTTTATAAACTAATATTTAATTTTAAATTAAATATTATCGAGATAAATAAATATTTCGCTTTTAATTATTTTAAGAAAAAACTAATAATATTAAAGTATTAAAATTAATTTTTTTAAATATTTTTTTAGTAATTAATAAGCTTATTTTATTATTTTTCAACTATCTCTAAATTCTTTTTTGTTACTTTTAATCTTTTAAAATAAATTTATTTTATCGATGTTTTTAAGTTTTAAAATCTATTTTAATATTACTTAAATAAGGTTTATTAGTTTTATACAGAAAAGCTAACTTATTTTTTCTGACTTTTTAAGAGAGATAAATTTACAGTAGATCATTAAATTTTAACAGCTTTATTGTAAATAGCTCACTTCTTCAATTATAGCTACAAAATATATTTGTTTTTATTGTATTAAAATAAAGCTATTATTGTTAGAATCTTAATTTAATTTATTCAAATTTATTTATTTAACTTCAATACTTTTATAGCATATTAAATAATAATTGACACTGCCTGACTTAGTTAAAATAATTAAATTTCGCCTTAAATTTATAAAGAATTTTTATCATATTTGGTATATTAAATTTTTCTTTTTATTCATTTAAATATTATAAATATATTAACCAAATACAGTCCTTTATAAATAATTTAAAGGAACTTTTTATTATGTTTATAACTAGATTAATAGTCTAAAATTTCTAAAGAAATTAAAGCTAAAAAAGAAAATATTTTGTAGCTTATTATATAAAATAATTTATTTTTAGTTTTGTCACTTATTTCATTTCTTAAATTTAGAACTATATTTTATATTTTAGACTATTAATTTTAATTTTATTCCTATATACTAAAATTTATCTAAATTTATTCAAAAAGTTTGCTTAGTTTCTTAAAAAATAAAATTTAAATGTAAATTGAAATATAAAATCTAATTATGAAGATTTTGGAAATAACTTAGAAAGAAATTCTTAAAATTAAAAGGTAAAATGTTTTGATTTAATTATCCTTAACTTAAAAAATTATGCTTTAACAAATCAGCTAAATTTTAAAATGACTATTAATATAAGCGGAAATGATTTAAATTTGTAATAATAACAAATATTTAAATAAAAATTTGATCATTAATGTAAGCTGCTGATTTATAGAAAGGTTATTTAGCTATCTTTATAACTATTAATTAATAAATTGCTTATAACGTTGACAAGTGCTGAGTTATGAAGTTATTATGATTTATTAGCTTAAAATAATTAAAGCTTACTTAATCTCTGCTTATATTCTAACTATTAAATTGCTGAATAAAAGTTATAGATATCTAGATAAATGATTTTATATAATAAAGGATAAATAGATGGTAGATTTTGTATTTTATAAAGTTCTTTTCTTTATTAAAGTTTTAGATATATTAAATAAACCTTTTCACATTTTCTATTTATTAGTTAAGAACATTTAATAAGGATTTAGATTCTAAGTTTTAATTTTAAAAATATTTATTTAATTTTTATGACTATATAGCCTAATTCTATTAACTTTCATTAACTTCTTTATACTTATTGTAGTTCCTATAAATATATTTTTCAACAAAAATGCTAATACTAAAATTAATTTCAGTTTGAATGTTTTTTCAAACTCTATAAAATACTTGATATAAAAATAAAAAATTGAAGGTTATTTTAAATAAATGCAGGATATTAGGATAAAATTAAAGAAATAGAGAATTATCTTAAATGAATAAAATGAAGAAGAAATTAAATATTTATAGCTATACAATTTCCTTTAAAACATTATAATAAAATTTAATTAGATGCAATTATTAACTTAAGCTTTTATTATTTCTATGAGATGTTAAATATAAATAAGTATATCATATCTTCATTATTTTACATAAGAAAATAAATTATACTCTGAATGTGGAATAATTAAAAGCATGCTTTGATTATACAATTTTATAAGGTAGAAGCTATTAAATTAAATTATTTATTTGAATATAAATGAAAAATATAAGATTAAGCTTTAAAATAAATTTAGTAATTATTTTTATTTATTTTAGTTATAAAATGAAAAATATTCATAATGATTCTATGCTACTTGGTCTTATAAATTCAATCTTAACTTAGCTTTTCTGATATACTGGATCCGAATACTCCCACTTAAATAACGCAGAGCTCATCTAAAAGTAACACATTTTCTTATTATGGAATAAATCCTTAAACTTAATTTAGTGTGACTGCATGACTAAAGATTGATTCTAACTAAATAGGCTTTATTTGATTTCAACTCAAAATGCTTAAAAATGATTTTTTGGAATTATCTAGTAGTTAATAGATTTAAGATAAATTAACATTCTTTAGTGTAAAACAATACTATACAAAAAAATTTGCTGAATTTTCTTTTAGAATAGATTTAGTTCAAGATAATTGAGTATTTGTTGCTTTTTCTATGAATAACCTTGGTAATTTCAGTTTATCTGCTACCTATTCTGAAATGGATTATAAATTCTAAACTTTATAGAGTTATTTTGAAAACTTAATTACATTTTCATAGACAGATTTAATATATTAAGGAAGTTACTAAAACTAATGAAATTTTGTAGGTTATATTTACTCTTTAAGATATTATGGGAACTAATTTCTTACTTCAAATCAATTGCAGTCTATCTTAGATCACTCTTACTAAGGATTCAAGATTAGTTAAATTGAACTTGTCTGTGGAAGTTTATGTTACAAATGCTTCGATACATAGAATAATAATTGCTTATAGTGCTATAAAGGATGAACCTTCGGAAGTAATTCTTGTTCTTGCTAATTAAAATTATCAATGGAAAATGAGTGCGTTTAGTAATGTCCTTGAACTTAATAGGATAGTAATAATGATTAATAGTGTGAACTTTGCAATAAAACTAAATAAAATTGTCTAATTTGCAAACAAGAAGGAGATATTTGCTTAAAGTGTGAAGAACCTTTTATTATTTTCCAAGACTAATGCGTTGAAAGCTGTCCTAATGAGACTTACTATGTTTATAACTATACTTGCTTAAAGTGTGAAGATAGTATCCAAAACTGCTCAAGTTGTAGTATAGAAGGAGAAATATGTACTAAATGCCAAGATCCATATTTTTTATTAGAAAACGAATGTGTAATAAAATGTCCAAGTGAAGGATATTTTGCTTATAATGGAATATGTCTAAAATGCAATGAAAAATAAAGAAACTGCTCAAGTTGTAGTGAAATGGAGAAATATGCAGTTAGTGCGAAAATACTCTTCTTTTACAGGATAATACTTGTTTAGAAATTTGCACAGACGATACTTATTTCATTTAAAGCGGAACATGTATAAAATGTAATAATAAAATAGAAAACTGCTTAAGATGTTCCAGTGATGGATAAGTATGTAATTAGTGTAAAAATTCATATCTATTATTTGAAAATACTTGTGTATTAAACTGTCCTAGCAATTAATTTTACATACAAAACCAAGAATGCAAATTATGCAATTAGAGTATTACAAATTGTTTCAGTTGTAGCATAAATGGATAGATTTGTATTTAATGCTAAATTCCTTACCTTTCTTTTGAAAATTAATGTATAGAAAGTTGTCCAAACTAAAATTACTTCATTAAAGATCAAGTCTGTTAAAATGCAGCGCTAAAATAGAAGGCTGCTAGAACTGCAGCTAAAATGGTACTAAATGTATTTACTGTGAGGAACCATATATTTTAATAGAGAACATCTGTATTTTAAATAACTCAAGTTAAGAATAGTAAATTAACTAAACCAACGAGGGAAATGAAGAACGTAACACAACTGAAGCAACTGAAGAAACTGATGAAGCATTGTTAGAAATTAAGAATTTTTCTAAATTTAATTTATCCAATTCCGAAGAGAATTTAATCGACTCCGCTCATTATTTAGCAAATGCCCTTACTTATAGTATTTTAGTATGCAGCTTAGTTTCTACAAGTGTTAATTACCAATCTAAATCCTAATCATCATCAGGAAATGTTTTGCAAGGAATTTTAGCTACTTAGTTAGTTTTCATGAATGCATATATTGACGTTAGAAGAACTGACATTCTAGATGCTTATTACTACGAGAATTACAAAAAGGATGGATTTAATGATAACAAGTTTAAAAGACTTGATTCTGATAATCTGTTAGTAGATAGAGAAGTTTATGTCCTTCTAAGTTTTCGAAGTTACACTCTACTTTCTAATATCATAAATCCCCTTTTACTATTGTCGATTCTTTTTTCTATCGATGGAATTTGAAAGCACTCGGATATTTCAAATTTAAATAGTAAATAGAAAAGCTGAGAACTAAGTTTACAAATAGAAACTACATAACTATGATTTATAGTATTAAAGCCTTGTAAATAAATAATGCAATTATGATGTAACTTGCTCACTTTAGTTTAAGTGACTTTTATGCAGCTTTTAATTCCTTTCTTGCAGTTATTGTCTTAGTAAGCTTTATTTAATTTTAGAACATCTAGATTTATTGTATTTTCAGCAGTTATTAGATCTCAAAAAAATATTTTCTATTCTAAATAAAAATTTGAAGAGCTCAAGGAAGAAAAGTATGAAAAGTAGATGCAGAAAATTAAGGATAAATATATCGTTTACTTCGACTAAAAGTTTTAGAATACTTTACCCCTAAACTCTGTTCTAGACTCTTTTTCTAGCAAGAAGACTCTTTGTTTCTTTTGCAGCTATAATCCTCGTAGATTCATATATCCCTCAAATAATCATATATATAGCCAGTTGCTTTTTATGGTTGCTTTATATATAAATATTTAAACCATATACAAGCAAAATAATATTTGCTTTAGAAGCTATTGGTGAGTTTGCTGCTAATACCAATTTACTCCCTAAATTTCTATTTTAAAAATATTGAAAATAAAGTTTTGGACGAAAGCTAATAGAAATAGAAAGAAATACTGGGATGAGTTATTGTAATAGTATGCATTTCTTATGCTACTTTAAGTTTATTGGTTAACTTAATTTTAGTAATAGTTAATCTAGTTAAAGAGTATTAAAAAAATCGTAAAGCTAAAGTTTAAGTTGAAGACAGAAATGAAGAGCCACCATAATTAGGAATGAAGGGTTTCAACGAATCTTAGATAATAAACAAAACCATTACCAGTTTTATTACACAACGAGATATAAAATTATTGGAGAGCGAAGAAAGAGGAAAGTATGAGCAAGCAGATAAAATCTAAGCAGATAAGATCTTCTGATTAAAGAGACGTCAAGAGAAAATGAAAATATCAATCCTAGGAAAACAAATTTACAAGGAGAAATTAGAGATTAGAAGTTTGAATGATAAGCAAAATACTCTTTCATTTCACATTTAAATTTGATTTAAATAAATTTAATTTATGCTTTATCTGATTTTAATTATACAAAGTATTTTAAGTAGCCTTTATCCACTTTATAAAATTATCA